>JAQNDB010003462.1:0-29242 GCA_029204045.2 Tillandsia leiboldiana | reverse complement strand
GGTAGGTGCTCGGTGTGAATCGCCGGGGCAGGTGCTCGGTTTAGTTTGTGCAGGGGGCGGGGGTTTCCTGTCTAGTGCACGTAGAGGAGAGTGGTGCTCTGGTTATTGCGGTTTTTGTTATTATAGGCCCGCGTGGTCTTGTACTTTAATTCTGGGCGCTGACTTCCCACTCTGTGACAGGTTGTCAGGGGTGCGAGCTAGCGGCAACGGTTGAGCCGCCCGAGCATCTTTTGGGCCTCAAGGCCGCAGACCATGTTTATTATCTTCCTGCTCATTTATACTGTTAGTAGCTGTGTGAGTGTGTTACTTTTGTGGGGGGTTGACGTGGATGTTGGATTTATTACAGTACTCCTGGAGCATGTTAGTACTAGCTTATAGTGGCGCTGTCAAATAAAAAGAAAGGAAAAGAAAAAATATTGCGAAAAAGAATTTGAAAAAAATTGGTGTCCGAGTGGGCACCATTTTCAAATTCGTGCGTGGAGTATGGATTTCAAAATAGTTTGGAAACATAGGTGTAGAGGGGCACGTTTCCAAACCTGTGTATCTTGATGGATTTCAAAAAGGCTTGTTAATAACCCGGGTGCGTGTGGGCCACGTTTTTCAAAACCCTGTGGATTATCCTTTCCAAAGTAATCGGGTCCTTTAATTATCAGAGAAAGATGATATGCTACTCGAATGTTGATCTAGTGTGGTTAAGTGATGTGTGGAAATTATTGTAGTCAGGACGCGTGCATATACAAGGAGACTCTGCCCGTTTGCAGATGAATTGTATATGCGACGGGTCTGGGCACGCACCGGGAAGATCGGTTTCAAATATATATCATATGAGAGCTAAATGGTGGACGTTTCTTCGCGTGTTTAAACCCGCGGCGTGAATCCTATTGGACCACGGAAGTGCAGTTGATGACTTGGAGCGAGTTCGTGCTTTGCTACTTGCGGCTTTATGTCCGACCAGTGGCGCGAAACATAAACTGGAAGGGGATCTGAGATGCCTGCAGCAGGGCGGAGTCGACCTCTTCAGGTGTATGTTCGTGAGTTTCTGCGATTGCTGCACAAGTGTGCCCATGTTGCTCGGGATGAGGCCAAGTTGACCTATTTGAAGAGGGGGGACTGCAGCGGTTACTATCATTCGTGCATTATCAGCGAGCCCCGATCTAGATGCCAGCGATTGAGCATGCTCGGTGGGTGACCGAGGATCCGTTATTAATTGTTGTGGGTTATATGTAACGGATCTAAATAGGGGAAAAAACACCTAGAGGGGGGTGAATAGGTGTAAACGTATATAAACACTCAAAAAATCGTTGCGATAAAACCCAATGCGGAAATAAAAATAATACGCAAGATTTTTACGTGGAAAACTCCATCACCGGGAGTAAAAAACCACGGAACGATAACACGGCAAAGAAATCCACTAGAATTAAAACACGTACAAGGTGATTTACCGTACACACTTACGACTCAACCTTTTCCATACGCTCCTAGAGGATCTTCTCCGCTCGCTCCGCGACGCTTCTCGAATCCACGATCTGCGCCCAACGCCGAATCCACGGCGTCCAACGTCGAATCCACGACGTCCGACCGAATCCACGGTCTTCACCCAATAGCACCTTCGAATCCACGAACGTGCCTCGCTCCGAATCCACGAGAGCGGTTTGAACCTTGAATCCACAAGGACACGCGAATCCACGCGCCGATTTTTGGGGTAAATCGTTGTTTTGGGTGGTGATGATCCGCCGAATACTTAGATCAAAGATAGATCGGAAATACCATCTAAGTATTCATTAGTTTGATTCAACTCAAGATGTGAGTATGAAAACCTAGAATCAAACTAATCAATATAGATGAAGAAACATAGAGTATTCTCTAATGATTTCCTTCTTCTCTATATGTGGATCTATAGCCGTATAAAATGATATATGAAAATACGGCTACAGACTATGTGGATTCCCCCTAGAAAAAGAGTCATAGGGTCTATTTATAGGTTAGAAACCCTAGGAAGGAGATAAGAATCAAAAACCTAACATTTCTGGAAATTTACGGACGGCGATCCGGATCGGACTAGCTAGATCCGGATCGTCGTACCGGACAGCGTCAGAAACGAATCGTCATCGATCAAGAACACAGTTCTTCCGATCCGGATCGTCATACAGTTTACCAAACATCAACGTTCGGGATGGATTGCGAAGCCTGATCCGGATGTTCAAGGAAGATGGTAAACTCAGTGTTCGGGATCCGGATCAAGAGGCTACGATCCGGATTGAACTGGTGTATGAACGAACCACCTTCGGGATCCGGATCGAACAACCTGATCCGGATCCTGAACATGTCCCAAGTCCAGTTTTTGATTTTTATGCAATGAAAGATTCTTCCAAGTGTTTCTACACTACAAGAAGTATTCGGATCACACAAAATCTTAGTTAAACATACCTGATCCTTTGAATTTTCTTTCTTGAGATTGAGTTAAATGATCCAACTTTCTTCACCTTCAATCTTCAAGACTTGAGACTTTCACGAAACTACGCCAACTCAAATTCCGTAACAATCTCCCCCTTTGGCGGTTTCGTGACAAAACACAGATCCACTAAAGAAAATTCAAAAAGATTTTTTGTTGCTATCACCATACAACAAAAATTTACAATGGAGATCCAAAATTAAAAACATGAGATAAACTCCTAAAACAGACTCTAGACTTAGACATCTGTACTCTCTGCACAAAGAAATCATTCTTGACAAAAAGAGATCGTTAGATACCTCAAGAATATTTAGCATACAAAACCTAGTACAGAGATAGAGTTTATCTAATCATCATGACATTTGAGAATTCAGATATGTAAGAGAATCAAGTAGTAAAAACCAACATATCGTTCTATGCATTCAAAAACCAAATGCAAAATGTTAGTCCAACATCAACTTGTTAGTTATATTACATGGCCCAAATAGTTAGTCGAATAGTTAGTCGAGACATGCAAACATCACAAGAGGAAACACCAAAGTTGAAGTTGAGATCAATACTTACCTTGATGTATACAAAATCTTCATCATCAGTTCACAATCATTGTTCATTGTTCTAAACATTGTTCTAAACCTCTCCCCCTTTTTGTCACAAATACAGCCAAAGATTACAGAAAGTGAAGAGAATGGTTAACAGTTTAAGTTCGAGAACTAAAAACTCAAATTAAAACTTAAAAACCTTCACAAAGAAGATTTAAGCATATGCATAATAAACAGAAATTAGAAGGATACGGATTATTCAGACTCGTCTGAACTGACACAGCCGAGGATTTGGAAAATCTTCTTTATTCGCTTGTTCATTGCTGATTGATTTTTATTTACCTTCTTTATTTCTTCCTTTACCTCAATCAGTTCATTTGATATACGTTCTTGCTCGTTGGAGAGCCTTTGCTGTTCTTATAGATTGAGGTAACAGAAGCATCATCATCAGAAGTTGATTGTGGTGCTTCTTGTGCCGGAGGTGCTGGTTGAACTGGAGGAGCTGCTGCCGGTGCAAGAGGTTGTTGCTTGTTGTCGTTGTTCTCGTTGCCGGTGAAGAGGTATGAAAGGTTCATCTGGCTTCGTCGAAAGAGACTTTACAATTGTTGTGTCATTGATCGTTCCTAGACTGGTGCAGATAGGAACTCGCATTTGTGTCAGCTTTAAATTTGCGAAGAATGCGCATGATGATCATTGGAAAAGGTAGTCTCTCTGACGGATGAGCTTGCTCCACATATCGTGCCATCCTTGACCAGATGACGTAGGGAATGTTTAAGTTAGCTCCCATTGCTGCAGCGGGGTTTCCAAGTAGATAAAGAAATATCATTCTTTCCCACCGAAGAACCTTTGTGTTCATGTTTGGAATAATATTATAACAAACAATGAGATTTAAGATGCGGTACTCTGGTCGTAGTTCTTTCGAGAAAACGGAGTTTCCTGTCGACCGAGTATTTGGAACACAGATTCCATCAACTACCACTCTCCAGGAGAAGGTGTTGAAGGCTTGATTCTTCAGGTAATGAGTACCATCGGCTCGGGCGTCCATCCCTAGTACTTCACCAATTAGCTGAGGCGTTACTTTGATTCTGACATTCTTGACTAATGTTTGAAAATCCCGACGCCCGCTTTCCTGATCAACTAGATAGCAGGCATTCTGATAAAACATCCTCACTGAGTGAAGACAATACCCAGTGGTCTCCGGGAACTCGCAAATGGAAGCAAGACCTCTCTGGTCAAACAAAGTTCCAAACGTCTGAGAACGCTGCTTTAAGGCTTTTACATCAACATGCCTTTCTCCAATGCATTCTCTGTTTTCAAAATCCTTTATTCTGGCCGAGCTGACAAAGTCTTGAGGAGGTGCTTGGCCAGCAGCTGGTTGCTCAATGGTGATTCCTCGAGCACTTCCTCTCTTGCGAGCAACACTTTTTCTTCTTGTCTTCCCAGAAGTTTCTTCCATTGGAGCTTTGCCTTTCTCAGCAGCAGTAGGCGGAGCCTTCGATGTTTCCGCAGGCGCTTTTCCCTTTGAAGCAGTGGGAACAGTCGTTGCTTCAACTTGCAGTTCATCCCAATCAATTGATTCTGTTTCAGATTCTGTATCGGAATCATCTTTCGCTTTCTTCGCTTTCTTAGCTTTCTTAGCCCTCTTGGGCTTGACGGTGTCTCTTGTATGAACCATTGTGACCAGGAGAAGGATTAACCAAGAGAGTGCCATTTATCAAAGTGCTTGAGTTAAGAAGGTGTCCTGTGAAAACCAACTCAAGAACACAAAAATTCTTAGTTTTTTAAAAATTGAAAAAAAATTGTATCCAAAGAATCATTATCATGTAGAGAGACTAAGAATCAAAATAGTTTTGAAAAAGGACTTTTAAAAATAGATCAATTGCATGATTTTCGAAAATCCTTATTATATGCCCTAAAACCGAAATTTTAGAAATCGAAGCCTAAAAATCCGTTAATCAGGAGAATACCTAGCATATAATCAAAACTAATCTACCCAGAGTTCTTATTTCAAAAGAAATTTGATCAAAAACCATCCACAAACAAAGTTGATCCAAGAAATTCATCACGTTTGAGGAGGAAAAGAGAAAAACGGTGAAAAACCGAGATTTTGATCAATAAAACTTACTTGGAGTTGAAGAACCTGAGTTTGAAAGCTTCCAGGAAGGATGAAATCTAGAGAGAGAGGCTCTGGAAACTTCGGAACAAAAGATTGGAGTAAAGAAATCAAAAACCCCTTTCGTTCCTTATAAAACCTAGTCGCGATCCGGATCAGTTCATAACTGAGATCCGGATCGGCTACCCGCAGTAAGAAACTGCGTTCGGGATCCGGATCGGCAGATACAATCCGGATCGTCGGCCCGCAGAAGAATTCCTGCGTTCGGGATCCGGATCATCTAGCCCGATCCGGATCGGCCCCAACTTTTTCTTTAGAAAATTTCAGAGAAATTCAGGAAAAACCAGAAAAAGATTGTAAGCACAAATGTGTATCAACTTTAAACAAAAATCATCGTTTCATACAACAAGAATTAGATTATGCCAAATCTATCAATAATATCCAAAAATGAAACGAAAATTTACAAAAATTAAATCCCTTAAAGTTGAACACCTTCAATCACATCTAACTTGATCTTATGAGTAATGCCTTTATCAAATCATCAATTCAGTAAAGAAAATGAAATACAAAGATCAATAGATGTTTGAAATCCCAAATATAGTAGATAATATATCTAGACAATCTGTTGAAAAGAGTGGCTCTTTGAGCATCTTTCATTAAAAACCCACCTTATACCAACCTTGAAATTTGACAGAGTCAAGTATTTCAACATGCATTTTACTTAATCAAAAATTTGAACAACCATGCTTGGTATACATGTGGTAGCTGCACACAATACTCGGACGACCGAGGTGGTAGCTCTTTCCTCCATGTGGTGGTAGTTTTCACACTCCTCATTGGGATGTAACTCTTTCCACATCTTTTGAGCATTTTACCTTTTCTAAGACTCCCCCTCAATTGGCTATCAATTATTTAAGATATAAAGTATTCAACCAAATATTGATCTCGATTTCATACTCGACTAAGCAGTCAAATAAGATAATGACTATACCAAGAGATCATAGAGAGAGAGAAATTGACTTTGATCACTTTAGAAGATGATTTAATTAACATAAATGATCATTGCAACAGTGAAATATTATGATGGCAAAAGCATAATAAATTTCTAAATGTGCGAAAAGATGCAATTAAAGTCAATTATGATCTATGCTCAATTAATGTCCTATGTACAAACATAGATAATGAACAAAACAAAAACAAATACAAAACCTATCCTAAGCAAGGATTTCAAAAAGAAGATTACTTCAAGGAAAGCATCCCAATTGCTTTTCGTAAATGAATAAAACGTTTTTGATCCAAAGGTTTTGTTAGAATGTCAGCTAATTGATCCTCAGTTGAAATATATGAAAGTTGAAGAGTATTTGATTCAACTAGCTCTCTAAGAAAATGATATCTAAGTTCAATATGTTTTGTTCTAGAGTGCAACACAGGGTTTTTAGAAATGTTAATAGCACTAGTGTTGTCACAAAGTATTGTTACCGAAGATGCTGAAATGCGGAAGTCGCTCAATATGCTTTTCATCCAAATGAGTTGAGTTGACCAACTTCCAGCTGAAATGTATTCCGCTTCGGCAGTCGAGAGTGCTATGCAGTTCTGCTTTTTACTGTGCCATGCAACAAGGCAATGGCCAAGATAGAAGCATGCACCACTCGTGCTTTTCCGATCATCCACTGATCCTGCCCAATCGGCATCTGAGTATCCAACAATATCCAAACTTGTTCCCATAGGATACCAAATTCCGAAATTAATTGATCCTTTGATATACCGGATGATCCTTTTCACCGCTTTCAGGTGAACCTCCTTTGGTGCTGATTGATATCTCGCGCAAATCCCAACACCAAAAGATATATCCGGGCGACTAGCCGTGAGGTAAAGTAGACTTCCAATCATACTTCGATACAATTTCTCGTCTACATTCTCACTATGTGATTCACTTCCAAGTCCCTTGTGGCTAGTTCCCATTGGAGTCGGAAAATCTTTACAATTTTCTAGATCAAATTTTTTGACCAACTCCATTGCATACTTGGATTGACTCAAGTGAATACCTTCATCATTTTGTTTAATTTGCAATCCAAGGAAATAAGTCAATTCGCCCATCATGGACATCTCAAATTCGCTTTCCATGGTCTCCGCGAATTTAGAAGCATCGTTATTTCTTGTTGCGCCAAATACTATGTCATCGACATATATTTGTGCTACAATGAAATTGTTTTGATAATGCTTCACAAAGAGAGTCCTATCAGCTCCCCCTCGAGTATAGCCCTTCTCCAAAAGGTGCTTTGTTAACCTTTCGTACCATGCTCGCGGTGCTTGTTTCAGACCGTAAAGAGCCTTTTTCAAACGAAAAACATGGTTAGGTTGTTTATGATCTACAAAACCTTTCGGTTGAGCCACATAAACTTCCTCATTTAAAAACCCATTTAGAAATGCGCTCTTAACGTCCATTTGAAATAATTTGATTTTAAAATGACAAGCAATGGCAAACAGTATACGAATGGACTCGAGTCTAGCTACAGGGGCGAATGTTTCGTCAAAGTCTATACCTTCTACTTGAGAGTAGCCTTGAGCAACTAATCGTGCCTTGTTCCTGATGATAGTACCATCCTTATTTTTCTTGTTCTTGAAGATCCATTTGGTACCTATCACATTGTGTTGCTTTGGAGGCTTCGTTAATTCCCAGACTTTGTTTCGCTCAAATTGATGGAGCTCTTCCTGCATTGCTTTAATCCAGTAGTCATCCTGAAGAGCTTCATCTATGTTCTTTGGTTCGATTAAAGATACGTAGCAAGCGAATCCACAAACCAACTGCCTCCGAGTTCTGACTCCTTGTGGATCTCCAATAATATTCGATTCCGGATGATCCTTGGAGATTCGTAGCGTTTGTTGAAGCGGAGTACTCGGAGATATATGAGATGATTCCTGCACATCAGATAAACTAGAAGAACCATTAGATGCATCATTAATATTGGAAGTATTATTATGAGAAGATGCACTAGCAGGAGAATCATCATCTAGAGAGATATCGAGGGTAGATTTTCCAGTTTCAAAGTGAAAAGCTTCATCTACTTTAACATTTATAGATTCTACGATCGTCTTAGATTCAATGTTAAATACTCGATATGCTCTGCTATTCGTAGAATAACCCAAAAAGATCCCTTCATCACTTCGAGAGTCGAACTTTCCAAGATTTTCACGGTCACGAAAAATGTAACATCGACTCCCGAAGACACGAAAATATTTGATATTGGGTTTTCTACTAAACCACAGCTCATATGGTGTATTTAAAGTTCTTGGGCGCAAGTAAACTCTATTAATGACATAGACAGCGGTGTTCACAGCTTCATCCCAAAAATGTAGCGGCAAATTCCGCCTATGAAGCATCACACGCGCCATCTCTTGAACAACCCTGTTCTTGCGCTCAACAACACCATTCTGCTGAGGTGTATAGGGTGCCGAGAATTCATGTTTGATTCCATTTGAAGTGCAAAAATCAATGAATTTTGAATTTATGAATTCTCCACCTCTATCACTTCTAACACGAATGATCTTTTCATTCTTTTCAATCATAATACGATGGCAAATCTCATGAAAAGAGTCAAACGTATCAGCTTTCTCTTTCAAAAATGCTACCCAAGAAAACCGAGAGAAATCGTCAACCAATAAAAAGATGTACCATTTACCTCCCAAAGATGGTTGACGGGTCGGCCCCATTAAGTCCTTGTGCAAAAGTTCCAAGGGCCGTTTTGTACCAACGTGGTTCAAGCTCTTGTGTGCAGTCCTAGACTGTTTTCCCTTTTGGCAACCACCACACACAACGTTTTGTTTAAATAAAAGCTTTGGAACCCCCTTGACCACGTTCTTGTTTGAAATTCTAATAAGTTCCTTAAAATTTAAGTGACCTAGCCTTTCATGCCAAAGAGTTTCATTATTCAAAGCAGCTAAGTTACAATTTTCAGAAAATTTATTAGGAACAACATAACAATTGTTTTCAGATCTAACCCCTTTTAAAAAGAAGACATGGTCCTTATCAGTTACAACGCATTCAACAGATGAAAAGTTAACTGAAAAACCATTGTCGCAAAGTTGACTTATGCTTATGAGGTTAGTCTTAAGGCCATCAACAAATAAGACGTTTTTCAAAATCGGGCCATCTGGAATAGCTACCGTCCCTTTTCCAACAATTTTGGAAGATCGACCGTCTCCGAAAACAACGTGTCCTCCGGAGATTTTCTCAAGATTTTGAAAACTATTTTTGTCACCGGTCATGTGACGGGAACACCCGCTATCCAGATACCAAGACGAACTATCATATGCATGCAAGGAAACATTGGAAACAAGACAAGGGAAAATTTCACCTTTGCGCACCCAAACCCTTTTGGAGTGCGTCGGTAATGGTCGAGAAGTTATATGCCTAGGTGAAGGCGTCTTGTTATAGCGATTGTTGTTCCTTGATGAAATCGTCTTGCGCGATGAACTACCAAATCTCTTTTCATTTGAAAAGTTTTGCTTTGTTTTTCGGGGAGGAGCCGTTTTGGTAGTTGTTGCAAGAGGTCTTTGATATGAGCGTTCGACTCCCGTCTTGCAATATCTTCTTATGTGCCCTGAAACACCACAACGAAAACATACCTTAGATCTTGACGATCCCAAAGAGGATGAAGTAGGTTTGTTGTCGTTGTTTGTCTTGAATTCCGGTGTCGGAGGAGGAGATACCGACTGAGGCACAAAAACTGTCTCACTCGAACTTGGACTGTTTCCAGTTTGAGTGTATCCGAGGCCGAACCTATTTGATTGACCAAGACCAAGAAGTCTATCCAACTTACTCCTTCCTGAAGAGAATCGCTGTAAGTCATTCTTGAGTTGGAAAATGGTCTTTGTCATTTCCAGGTTATCCTGTCGAGCCTCGTTGTAGAGCTTTGAGAAGTGATTCGCGTTATCCACCAGATTTGTATGTTCCTTCTCAAGTTGCTCATTGGACTCTTGAAGGGAAGCATTTTCTTTTATCAGGTTTTCCCTTTCCACTTCAAGAGCGTTTGAGAGAGAAGTCGCTCTTTTTGCTTCTTCTTCGAGATCATGCACTCTCCCTCTCAAACTCTTGTTTTGCTTAGCCACTTTCTTTGAGTCCCTCAAAAGTCTGTGGTAGGCTAGAGCAAAATCTTCACCTTCCGAATCATCCGATTCGTTGTCCGTTGCATTCTTTTCAACAGTGGAGTTGGACAACGACTCAGATGTACTTGCCATAAAGCACATGAAGGGTGAAGATACGGACGCGTGGAGTGCGGTGGAGCTCTTTTCTTCATCACTCGAAGACGACTCATTTGACGTTGAGTTGTCATCCCAAGTGACGACTTGCATCGCCTTCTTCTTTGCCGGATACTTGTTAGGACATTCCGTTGCAATGTGGCCGTAGCCTCGACATTTGAAGCATTGTAGTTGTCCTTCTGAGCTTTTCTTATCCTTTGAGAAGTTCTCTTACTTTCTTGACTTGTATCCTGAAGTACCCTTGCCTTTGTTCGACTTTCCGAAGGATGGAGATTTGCTTGAATTACCCCTTCGAAAGTTGCGGCGAAACTTCCTTGTCAAGAGAGCGAGCTGCTTCTCAAATTCCTCCATAGAAAGGTTCTCGTCATCGTCTGAGGAGGATGTATCCGCGTCTTCTTCCTTAGTTGTTTTCAACGCATAACCTGAAGACTTAGAAGTGGATGCCTTTCCAGAAGAATTGTTAGTAGTGAATGTCATTTCATAAGTTTGTAATGAACCAACTAATTCTTCTACACGTATTTCGTCCGGGTGTTTAATAGTTTCAATGGCAGTAACCTTTGGGCGAAATCGTTCAGGAAGAGTTCTTAAGATTTTTCTTACAATCTTAAATTCTGGAATCTTCTCTCCCAGATTAGCACATGAGTTTACGATGTCTTGCAATCGTGTATAGTAGTCCGTGAAAGATTCATTTTCTGCCATTAAGATAGAGTCAAACTTGCTCGTAAGCATTTGCAGTTTCTGAATCTTCACGAGGTTAGTTCCCTCATGTGTAACCTGAAGAACATCCCAGATTTCTTTCGCAGTCTCACATGCCGAGACGCGAGAGAATTCAGTTTGAGATAAGGCATTAAAAATAGCATTAATTCCCTTGCCATTGTAAGAAGATGAATCTAACTCTTCCTTGGTCCATTTCGACCTAGGTTTTAAGGTGCGAACATCACCATTAAATTCAGTTGGATTAGACCATCCTAATTCAATTGATTGCCACACCCGTTCGTCGATGGAAATTAAAAAGGCTTTCATCCGTACTTTCCAGTACGCATAATTAGTTCCATCGAAGAATGGGGGTCGGTTGATGTTTCCACCTTCAACCATTGTTTACAACCCTATTCCCGCTCTGATACCACTTGTTGGGTTATATGTAATACGGATCTAAATAGGGGAAAAAACACCTAGAGGGGGGTGAATAGGTGTAAACGTATAAACACTCAAAAAATCGTTGCGATAAAACCCAATGCGGAAATAAAAATAATACGCAAGATTTTTACGTGGAAAACTCCATCACCGGAGTAAAAAACCACGGGACCGATAACACGGCAGAAATCCACTAGAATTAAAACACGTACAAGGTGATTTACCGTACACACTTACGACTCAACCTTTTCCATACGCTCCTAGAGGATCTTCTCCGCTCGCTCCGCGACGCTTCTCGAATCCACGATCTGCGCCCAACGCCGAATCCACGGCGTCCAACGTCGAATCCACGACGTCCGACCGAATCCACGGTCTTCACCCAATAGCACCCTTCGAATCCACGAACGTGCCTCGCTCCGAATCCACGAGAGCGGTTGAACCTTGAATCCACAAGGACACGCGAATCCACGTGCCGATTTTTGGGGTAAATCATTGTTTTGGGTGGTGATGATCCGCCGAATACTTAGATCAAAGATAGATCGGAAATACCATCTAAGTATTCATTAGTTTGATTCAACTCAAGATGTGAGTATGAAAACCTAGAATCAAACTAATCAATATAGATGAAGAAACATAGAGTATTCTCTAATGATTTCCTTTCTTCTCTATATGTGGATCTATAGCCGTATAAAATGGTATATGAAAATGACGGCTACAGACTATGTGGATTCCCCCTAGAAAAAGAGTCATAGGGTGTATTTATAGGTTAGAAACCCTAGGAAGGAGATAAGAATCAAAAACCTAACATTTCTGGAAATTTTACGGACGGCGATCCGGATCGGACTAGCTAGGATCCGGATCGTCGTGACGAGACAGCCAGTTCCAGAAAAACGAAGGTTCGGGATCCGGATCGAAGTGCACGATCCGGATCGTTCATACAGTTTACCAAACATCAACGTTCGGGATCCGGATTGCGAAGCATGATCCGGATCGTTCAAGGAAAATGGTAAACTCACTGTTCGGGATCCGGATCAAGAGACTACGATCCGGATTGAACTGATGTATGAACGAACCACCTTCGGGATCCGGATCGAACAACCTGATCCGGATCCTGAACATGTCCCAAGTCCAGTTTTTGATTTTTATGCAATGAAAGATTCTTCCAAGTGTTTCTACACTACAAGAAGTATTCGGATCACACAAAATCTTTAGTTAAACGTACCTGATCCTTTTGAATTCTTCTTTCTTGAGATTGAGTTAAATGATCCAACTTTCTTCACCTTCAATCTTCAAGACTTGAGACTTTCACGAAACTACGCCAACTCAAATTCCGTAACAATTATGTCTGAGAGGGACGGAGCACCAGGGACCAGCTCCGGAGAGAAGCGTCCAGCGCCGCCGGATTTTGGACAGTCGAGTAGATCGAGACCCTCAAGGCAGCCACGATTCTAGTCTCAGGGTCGTGGGTCTCAGAGGAGACAGAGGCCAGGAGGTTTTCGGCAGCCGAGGCAGCAGCAGCCGCAGCAGCAGAGGCGTCCCGACCGATGTGTTATTTGCGGCGGGCCTCATGCGCCCCAGCAGTGCGAGCAGCAGTAGGGCCGGTGTTTTCGTTGTGGCCAGTCGGGACATTTTGCGTCGTCTTGCCTGAGAGTAGGTTCGCTAGCATCATCGGCGGCATCGACACCTTCTTTGCCCTTACAGGTAGCAGGAGCTTCGCCGAGCTTTGGCCAGGCAGTTCGGGCCACTTCGTCGCGACAGCCAGACAGACGACCACCTCAGAGCAGACGAGTGTACGCCGCTCAGGTTGAGGATTCCTTGGCAGCTGATCAGATGGTAGCAGGTATGATTCTGATCTCCACTACTCGTACTAGAGCATTGTTTGATACTGGAGCATCGCACTCATTCATCAGTAAAGCATTTTCATTATCGCATGGGCTAGAGATAGGACCGTTAGCTTGTGCACGTGAGGTTCAGATTCCAGATCACGTATTGTACATAGATGAGTGTTGTCGGTCCTGCCCAGTGCAGTTAGGACCCTGGATTTTGCCTATTGTTGGTCCTACGTCAGCTCCGAGATTTTAATGTAGTGTTGGGTATGGATTGGTTATCCCAGTATTATGCTACCATTGATTGTAGAGGGAGGACAGTGACCCTTCGTGAGCCGGGTCAGGAGGAGTATGTTTATAGAGGATGCCAGAGCACGTCGATGACTATATCTTTTGCCAGAGCACGACAGATGTTGAGTCGTGGTTGTATTGCTTTTCTAGCGACTGTAGTGGAGGTGCCTACGGCGATGCCCGGACTCGAGGACGTTCCTATTGTCCGCGAGTATCCGGATGTATTTCCCCCGGAGTTATCTTCTATGCCGCCGGATAGAGAGATAGAGTTTGTGATTGATGTGGTTCCTGGAACTGCACCAATCTCCAAGGCACCCTACAGAATGGCACCAGCAGAGCTGAGAGAGCTGAAGGCTCAGTTCCAAGACTTGATGGATCGGGGGTTTGTTAGACCCAATGTATCTCGTGGGGAGCACCGATTTTGTTTGTGAAAAAGAAAGATGGATCACTTAGGCTGTGTGTGGATTATAGAGAGCTGAACAAAGTGACCATCCGGAATAAGTATCCCCTCCCACGGATTGATGATTTGTTTGATCAGCTTCAGGGAGCTACAGTCTTCTCGAAGATAGACCTCCAGTCCGGTTACCACTAGTTGAGGGTGCAGGCCGAGGATGTGTCTAAGACAGCATTCAGGACGCGGTATGGGCATTATGAGTTCACCGTGATGCCGTTCGGATTGACTAATGCCCTTGCCGCCTTTATGGATTTGATGAACTGAGTGTTTCAGCCATACTTGGACCGATTTATTGTGGTATTCATTGATGATATCTTGGTTTACTCCCAAAGCGACATAGAGCATGAGGAGCACTTGAGGATAGTGCTACAACTTCTGAGAGAGAAGAAGTTGTATGCCAAGTTGAAAAAGTGCGCATTTTGGCTTTGGGAAGTTTCATTTTTAGGCCATGTGGTTTCAGCCGCAGTAGTGTCGGTAGACCCGACGAAGATTGATGTCGTTCGGGATTGGCCTAGACCTACGACAGTGACAGAGGTCCGGAGCTTTTTGGGCTTAGCAGGATACTACCGACGGTTCGTAGAGGGCTTTGCGAAGCTCTCTACTCCCCTCACTCGATTGACTAGGAAGGGGACCAAATTTATTTGGACTGAGCAGTGCCAGCAGAGCTTCGAGGAGTTGAAGCTGAGGTTGATATCAGCGCCTATTCTTGCATTGCCAGTGATGGGAGAGGGACTTGTAGTTTACAGTGATGCCTCCCATAGCGGCCTCGGTTGTGTGTTGATGCAGCATGGTAGGGTAATTGCTTATGCCTCGCGCCAGTTAAAGGATTATGAGAAGAATTACCCTACGCATGATTTGGAACTAGCCGCGGCCGTCTTTGCTTTGAAGTTGTGGCGACACTACATGTATGGGGAGCATTGTAAGATATTTACCGACCAAAAAAGTATGAAGTACTTGTTTACTCAGAAGGAGCTTAATTTGAGGCAATGCCGGTGGCTAGAGCTGTTGAAGGATTATGACTTGAGTATACGGTATCATCCCGGCAAGACCAACGTGGTCGCAGATGCCTTGAGTAGGCGAGCAGCGCAGTCGTTGAGCATGTTGGTTACTCAGTAGATGCCACTGAGAGAGTAGTTGAAGCGACTTGATGTAGTAACCCAGATCCCCGTGTAGCTTTCCCCTATGTTTCGGGGTGTGGAACACCTGTTAGTGGTGTGTTGGGGCCATAACACGTCAAAGGGATGTGTTGGATGGACTCGGAGAGGGTTTAGGGTCAAGCCTGTCTTTCGGCTGGTTTTGACGAATTTTAGATGTGGTTTCAGGCTGATTGGAGGCCGTATTTGGATTCAGCGCGGAAAAACGCTTGAAAACGGCTATTTATTTGTATTTTTCTGAGTCCGGACGCCCAAAAAGGACACCCGGAAGTTTTCTGTGCAAAATGGTGCACGGGGGTGAGCCGTGGACCGACGTGTGACACGTGGCGGCCTGGGATTGGCCAGCGCACGCTGTCTGGTCCACGGAGGAGTGCCGCCGGTGCACGGAGGAGTGCCGCCGGTGCACGGTGGACCGGCGGGGACACGTGGCAGCCGCCTATTGGCGGGTGTGTGTTGCGCGGTCCACGGGGCTGGGCGGTTGGTGCATGGACCAAGGCGCGCCACGTGGCGGCCCCGGATTGGGCGGCTCTTGTGCGCGCGGTGCACGCGCGGGCGGGCGCCTGCGGCCGTATGCACGCGGGGGCAGACGAGTGGCTGGTGCCACCTACCGCGCCGCCTACGGGGGGGGCACGTGGCCGCGCCCGGTTCGCCGGGCGCCGCTGTCCCCTGTTCGGGGATAGGTGTCGCGCCCCGGTGATGTCACGCCCCGGGGGTTTTTCGGTTAAGCGAAAAACGTGAAATATTATTTTTTTTTTTTTCCTTTACAGTGTTCCCCAGTGCGCGCCAGACCTGCCACACGTGCAAATTCCTCGACTCCGAGGGCGGAGTCTCCTTTGCACGTGCACGGCGGTTTCAACTTAGATAGGCATACCAACCCGCATGTAATCTCGTTCACACTTTAACCACAATCAAAAACACAACAGTAAGAGAGAGTACCATAACTACTTAACACGACCGTCGATGTTTAGAAAGGATAAGTCCATGGGTTTCCAAATCGGTGCCTACACGACACTCGTTTTAAAAGCCATTTTCGCAAACATTTTTCCAAGTTTGAAAATAGGCCGAATTACTACAGAGTATGAAAGCACACAGAGTCGCCACAGTAATTTGAACATCCACATCACAGCACAGTCGAACCCACTCACACAGCACGAAAAACTAAAGAGATAAACATGAATAAAAGCCTAGCAATGTCACTCGTAGAAAAGCCAAAGCGAACAACACATCCTCGTAAACCGTCCTCACATCCATCCCGTGCCCGCGCCCGACCAACCTGTCACAGAATGGGGAGTCAGTGGCACTACCAAGATGCAACATAGACATGGGGTAACAAAATATAGGCTATAACGAGAGAGACTGAAAATAACGCAAACCGAGCCACCAGCTTGTCCGTGTTTACCCCCTCCCAAGAGAGCCACGGTACCCTGTAACGAAATTAGACATGTGTACCTGCCCCTGTAACAATCAAATACGTGCACCTGCCTCTCATGATTGCTTATACCGCTCCACGGCGCTCGTGCGGTCCCTGAGCAGCCGTGAGAGGTCCCCATCATCACTAGTCGTGGGGCACACGGGCCAACGTGCCATCTTTCCGGAAAAATACACCAGTGCGATGGCCAAACCGCCGGTGTGCATGCAAGCAACCTTGGGCTCATAACGTGATAATTGTGTGAATCATAAACCAGAGCGACCCACAGTCGCTAGAAATATTAGTAATAAACATGCTTATGTAAAACAGGGGTTAGACACGATTACAGTATAAGTGTTGCTTTATTCATGACAAAAAAAAAAATCTTTTACCACATTCCTGAAGTGACAGAGGAGAGCACCCACCTGAACAGCGTTTGGTCGGAACACCTGTAGTTGACTCACAGCCCCCGAACGACACCCCGACCTACGGAGTCCCCAGAAAACAAGCATTAAGACCGAAGATTAACGAAGACACTACACACGAACGGCTCAACAGTAATTAAGTGACAGTCGGGACACGAACGCACACGGCGGGAACACGAAAGGAGCCGAACGGCGGCGGCGGCAGCAAGCCCCGTGCGGGCGCATGCCCGCGCGGGCGGCGCGGCAGCAGTAGAGCCCCGCGCGGTACAAAGCCACGCGGGCGCAGCGCGACGGCGACAGCAAGGGAATTCCCAGACGTTTTCCCTACTGAACTCCCGGGGATGCCGCCCGGGCGTGAGATCAACTTTTCTATCGAACTTATTTCGGGCATGCAACCCATCACGAAGGCACCGTACAGAATGGCCTTCGCCGAATTTAGGGAACTTAAGGCACAACTGGAAGACCTCCTGGATAAGGGTTTCATCAGACCGAGCGTGTCGCCGTGGGGTGCGCCCGTACTTTTTGTAAGAAAGAAGGATGGGAGCTTACGCCTGTGCATAGATTATCGGGAGATAAACAAGGTCACGGTAAAGAACAAATATCCCATGCCGTGGATTGACGACCCGTTCGACCAACTGCAAAGAGCGACGGTGTTCTCAAAGATCGACCTCCTGTCTGGCTACCACCAGCTTAGAATTAGAGGTGAAGATATATCTAAAACAGCTTTTCGGACTCGCTACATGTTACGGCATTTTGGTATTGGCATATTTCGTGAGTCAAGTCAGTGAGTTGAGTCGGAGTCTTAAAGGGATCAAATTGTCAATCAGCAATCAAAGACTTAGAGAAGATTCAACAAGAGCTCAAGTTGACACTCAGTGTCTTGAATCTTGAAGATTGAAGTTGAAGAATTGTGGATCAGTTACATCAATCTCAAGAAGAAAGTATTCAAAAGGATCAGGTATGGTTAACTAAATAATTTTGGTGATCCGAATACTTTCTTATAGTATAGAAACACTTGGAAGAATTTTTAATTTCATAATAATCAAAAACTGGTGTTCGGACATGTTCAGGATCCGGATCAGGGCCAACGATCCGGATCCCGAAGGTTGTTGCTTCATACAAGACTTCGATCCGGATCCATGCAATTTCCGATCCGGATCCCGAATGTTAAGTTTTCTGATTTGTATGAACGATCCGGATCGGGCAATGCGATCCGGATCCCGAACCCTTGGTTTTCTGGAATCGTCAATCTCGTTACGACGATCCGGATCGCAGTAAATCCGATCCGGATCGCCGTCCTGAAAATTTCCAGATAAGGTAAGTTTTTGATTCTTATCTCCTTCCAAAGGTTTCTAAACTATAAATAGACACTTAGGGTTTCTCAAAAACGGGGGAGCTACGGCCGATCAATTTATAAAACACTTGAGAGCAACCCTAGAGGCTAGGTTTTTATCGATCTTCTTCATAGTCTCTTTTAGGTCAATTCGATGGTTCTTTCAAGAACATATCTTTTGTCGAATTGATCTAATCTTTGCTTAGAGATTTCTTCTACGGTTCCTCAATGAGAATCTAAGCAGAGGATCACCATCGAAGTCAATATTCTTATCGACTGAGTTTGCGTCGTGGATTCGACGTGGCATCGTGGATTCGGTGTGCTAAAGGCGTTTCGTGAATTCGAAGCGTGCGTTCGTGGATTCGAACGTGAGCAGTGGACGGGCAAAACGGTGGAGCGCGAGGTCCAAGAAATTGAAGGAGGGGTTAAATCCGTGGAGACGGTAATCACCTTGTTATTCTTCTTTTCTTAGGGATTGTTATTGCGTGGATATCCAACCTGTCACGCCCCGGGGTCGAAACTGCGACCCGGGCCCGCCAAACAGATCCGCCACCTATGCCAACCTGCATAGGCGAAGCGTCCTACCTGCAAGAAAAGTTCTATAACTAAACAGATATCAGAGCTATAAATAAAAATCTGCTGTAACTAAAATCAATCACTGTACAACTGGAAATAAACAACACTGTCTGCCTCCCAAAATAATAATAATACAAATCCTCGAGTACAAGCTCTAAACCCAACCGGGAGGTAACTCTAATATATAAACAACAGTGTACAGTCACTCAATACAAAATATCCTCACTACAATAGTCTCTCAAAAGGGGAAAAAGAAACAGCTAATCTACTGATAATCTCCTCAGAAGGGTACCGCTACTCTCCAACGCCGGGTAGGGATCTAGCTCGCGACTCCCTCGCCACGATCAACGACCACAGAGTCGGCAACACCTGCTAAGACTCTGCAAAACAAAGGAGAGGAGAGAAAAAGAGGGGGGAAACCCCCAAAGGGTGTGAGAACTACACCAAAAAGGGAGTTCTCAGTGGGTACCACCGCCAGACCCGACGGTCTGCCCACCAAGTCCTCAAGAGACAAAAACTGACCCAAGTCATAAGACTGAAATGAGTACGCTGGAAACTCTCAACAGCTATCCTGCCCCTAACTAAAGGCAAAAAGGGGAGAACCAAACAGTGGTATGCAACCACTAGCACATGAAGTGCACCACCGACCCAATCGAACTGACTGCCACATCTGGTCCAGTCAAACCTGCGCCCACCTACAACCACCTCCCGCTGACGGGCAGAAATCACGTAGGGCGTCCAAACGGACAAGCTCTGTGACACCCCCGGAATTTGGATTAGTCCTCTATATAAATGATATAATAGGACTAAATCTCTAACCCGGCTATAGCATTTTGGATGGTAGCAAGATCCAAGAGGAACATGAGAGTTAAGCGTGCTAGAGCTAGAGTAGTTCTAGGATGGGTGACCCCCTGGGAAGTGGGGCGTCACAGTTGGTATCAGAGCCATTCACCAGCCGGAAATGTGAGATGAGTCTCGGCTAAGCCAGGGTTATATAGCGGGTAGAGTGTGGCTCCCCGGCTAATGACCGTTGTAGGTGGAGTGCAGCTCCCTACAATGTCGGCTAAGGCTAGCGAGACGAGTCTCACATCGCCTGGTGCTTGTGAGTGTGCTTGAGCCTGACGTGGACGTCAGGGCTTAAAGGGAGGAAGAATGTGACACCCCCGGAATTTGGATTAGTCCTCTATATAAATGATATAATAGGACTAAATCTCTAACCCGGCTATAGCATTTTGGATGGTAGCAAGATCCAAGAGGAACATGAGAGTTAAGCGTGCTAGAGCTAGAGTAGTTCTAGGATGGGTGACCCCCTGGGAAGTGGGGCGTCACAAGCTCGCTATCGAGTAGAGAAACATGCAGGCTATGGTGAAAATCCACGCTCCCTCACAGACGGATAGAATCATGACGCTCAACCTTTCACACAGCGGTCAAAGTACTCGCAACAACACGGAACCACCGCCAACCAGACGGCTCTCAACAATACTATCACTGATCTGAACTCAACTACCAGTCTGCACTCGGCCCCCAGGCACGAGTGTAACAATAAAAGTATTTGACCGAAATAAACTCAATCGAATGAACCGGTATAAAACCCGGCACTGCCTGCTCTGTCCAAATGACCGGAACCCAACACGGTCTGACCGGCACCCGACACGGTCTCACCGGAACCCAACACGGTCTGACCGGAACCCAACACGGTCTGAAGCCTACTCCGGAGCGGCACTCGAGGGGAGCTACCCACACGAGTAAAGCATCTCTGTCATCAACATCAACAGTATCTCGAAACAGCAGGACTTGATCATCAATCAGATCAAAGTGGGAAACTCAACCACTAAAGAAAGACCCGACCTCAGTCGGATGCAACTAAACGATAAGTGGGAAACTCCATCCACTAAGTAAAACTGACACCCAAATCTGGTGCATAGAGAAACATCCGGTCAACCGCCCAATATCCGCGGTTGCCGCAAAGCCCCACAACTAAGCCAACCTGTCCCAGACGCGAAGTCCTGACTACCCCATCCAGACCCCTGCTCGAACCCGAGCAGCACTGACCACTTGACCAGCAAAAGCGAAGAAAGGAAAAGCATGGTTTCTCCTAAGTCAAGTTCCCATAAATAGTGCAGCAGTAAAAGATGGCCTAACTACATGACCATACAAGCATGCAAATGTCCTCAAGGAAATAAAGGGGGTAAAGCATAATAATAGTTCCTTTAGGAATAAACAACATGCCGGAATCTCGAAACTAGACCTGTCCACAACTCAGGGTTCAACAATAGAATGATCATAATAACTCCTCAGAGTACAAATCCGCACATAGCTACGAAATCCTGTCCCAAGCATAATCCATCACAAGAAAGGCTATGTGCTAACATGGCATGTTACATAATTTCATAGGGTAACATTATCCTAGGTAAGCTTACACTAATCATCACATAGATGTCCAACTCATGCAAGTCCTCAGTATACCTCATACATACTATTCTTGCAAACATTTATACCAATATCAATAACAAGCTTACCTACTTGCCAATATAGACTATGTACCCTACACATGCATGCATCAGTCATAGAGGGGTGACATCCCCACAAGTGGGCTTATACTTGCCACAACATAAACATTGCCTTAAACAATTACTGATAATAAGCTCACCCACCTGAAGCGCTTAACCCAAGGCAAACCTGAAGTCGGTGAAGTGGGTAGACGCCCGCGGTCCAAAATCTGCCAACATATCACCCACGGTACAAGTCGCGCAAGCCTCGGCTTCAAACAGCTAAAGACACCCCTGGGCACAATAATAACGCTCAACATTACACTTTTATTCCAAAACTAACCAAACATACACAATCTGAAAATCAGTCCCAAAGCCGCGCATATTTCACCTGCTGCAAGTGCCCCGAAAAATCCAATAAAAATACCACAGTAACCCTCGCGTCGATACCTTCGAAACGAGTACCTGCACGTCCAATTCCGAGCTTCCTACACTGAGAAACAATTCCGACAAGGGAACCACCCCGAATCAAACTACACTCAAAAACTGTAGCAACAATTACTGTTCACAGATAATCTTCACCTTCGAGAAATATTCAGAAAATTCCAAGAAAATTTGGGCATATTCCTCGTGATGTGTAGATGCAAATCGCCTCTTGAATCGCCCCAATCCGATGCCTGTGCGCGAAGATATCGCCAAAATACCGCACCGCTGTCCCAAAACTCCGCCCAGAAAAAGGGGTTACAAGATGATCCGAAAGACCCATGAAAAGCTCGGAATGGGAAAAACCAGTAAACATGGGAAACATAGCCCTACCTGTCGTGAAGCCAACGGCGCAAGAATCACCGAAAAAGGTGCTCGGGGTAGGCCGGGAGGGTCCTCGCACCAAAACGCGACGAAGAAGACCACAAACGAACGAGCGTCGCGCCGCGCCGTAAAAATAGAAACCTCGATAAGCGTGCCACCAAAAATCCCAAAACTTTGCAGAAAGATGCATCCAAACTCGGGGATCATCTTTGTTGAAGACACCCAGGCGAGATGAGGCTTGGAAATGGCGGAAAAAGGGAAGAAAGGGAGCTCGGATCGCCTTTTATAGGCAGCAGAAACAATTGGGAAAATACCGAATAAGTCCCCGTTTCCGGGCGCTGGGAGTTTTCGGGCGCGCACTGTAGCAGCCCGAAACCCCCCGCGCCCGAACACTGTAGCCGCCCGAATCCCATCCAGGCCTCCACGTCGCCCGCCAAACAGGCGACAGCCGCTCCAGCCGTACCCGTCGCGCCGCGTGGCCACCCGCGGACGACGACACGTGTCCTCCCCCAAGCGCGGGAATCCGCCCGACCGCGCCCACGTGCGCCTGACGCCGCCGCCTGCCACCCTGTCGCGCACAGTAGCCCCACCAATCGGGGAACGCCACGTGTCAGGCCACTTTCTAGTGAACCCGGTGCACGAAATCCTGTGGACCGAACCAATGCGAACCTGCCACGTGTCCACCCCGGTCCACCGTGCGCCCCGCACTCCCCCGTGGACCGCGCCCCGCGGACCGGCCCACTCCTGAGCCGCCACGCGTCCCGCCCCCCGGTGCACGCCTGCCGTGTGGACCGGGCGGCCCGCGCCTCCGTCCGCCGCGCCGCCGGCGGCTGCTCCGCCGCTGCCGCCGCCGCCGGGAACACTGTTCCGGCATGAACAGTACCCGAAGCTCCAAAAATGACAAGTGGGTAGTCCGTTTTAACCGTTTTCGCGCGCTGAATCCAAATCCGAAGTCCGATTTGCCAAATTCCAACTCCAAAATTTGCCGAAGGCATCCGGAAAGGTAATCCTTGGTCCAAACTTCGCACTGAGTCCAATTTAAATATCCTTGGCGCGCGAAACCACCTCTAACGATCCGACGGAGTCCAATGATCACCCACGTGATCCATTAAACACACTGAGCCCAACACTAATGTCCAATTGGGGCACAAATACCACCAACACGCCACATAGGCCTCCGGGAGCTGTAGATGATCCAGTAATCTCGACGTGGGGATCCAGGTCCTCACATCCTCCCCCACTAAGAAAAGTTTCGTCCTCGAAACTAGCTCAATCCCCCAAGGGTCCCACATACCACGGGTAGGTATTCATCAATAACGCCTCCAGCTCCCGAAACATCACTCACTCCCCGTGATTACTCCCCAGCAACAACAACAACAAGTACGGCATGGCCCGACATGCGATTTTCTCATCTCCCGAGCCAGAAATCGCAACGGGCGTCCCTCGTACTCCAACAATCACAGATCACGGAAGGGCAAGTCAATCACGGGCGAGGGATCCAAAAGCAAAGCACTCCTGAGCTGAGACGTGAAACAATACAGAGGCCCCATCAAGAGCCGGGGGAAACAGAATAATCAACAGCGCAACACGCCCCAAACCACCTCCTGGTGTCTACTCAACCAGGATCACCCAAAGTATACCCACAAATTCATCCTATGAGGAAAAAGATCCAATAAGCTGGGGCCTTCACTCGGTTACTTTCGATCCAAAATCACCCGAGTGGCCTACTCGACCACGAGCTACCCTCAAAAGGGATCCTCAAGAGGCACAATCTCAAGCCACGGTTGGACACTCAACAAGCCAACATAACTCCAACGGACCCACGGGTCGAAAAGATGCCCTGACGGGGACCAAACCGTCAGTAAACGGGAGGGAAAACTGGCTCGAAAGGCGATCAAAAAGCGGAGGCTCAAACTCGCGGTCAAAAATCCCAAACCAGCAACAACGATCCGCGAAAATCCCACTCAAGATGCTGAGTAGTCAAAACTGATAGCCAAGCAGGCATGGCCTACGCCCAGGTATAACAATCCAAACCGGAAATAAAGGACGTACAGAAAGGCTCAACTGTGGAATCCAAGCTGCCTGCAAAAACAGTGTTTCATCCTGCCACAGCACTCACAGGGTTGGACTAAAGAAGTGTGGACCGAAGATCCACCCACGGTAACTCTACCGCCACAATGGGAGGCATCACCAAAACACACAATTCCACCTCCCAACACAGGAAACACTAGCATTGGCGCTAATACCAGTCACATTATCCATTGGCCATGCTCTCTCGGCACCGCCAAGTCTAGAAGCTTCTCACCTCAAGAATGAAAGTCGGTCTCAGTCAACTTGAATAACATCCACTTGGTCAGGTTCCACCGCCGTCCCTACGGCTCGAACAAAGCGACCCAAGAAGGTATGCTTCTGCAGCTACAACTTGTACCTCCCTAACTTGGCATACCGCTTCATCCACACGGGCAAGGTAGCACATCCACAAAGTGCTCCTAGTACTCCAAGTCACTCTGGGAGTAAATCAAAATATCCACGGAAAACACCACTCCCAGTCCGTCCAAGTACAACTGGGACCTACTATTCCTCAGATCTTGAAATCCCCAGGGCAATCGTCATTCCATTGGCCTCACTAACAACTCATAATGCCCCCACCGCGTCCAAAACGCCACCTAGGCGAAGTCCTCAGCTGTCTAACACCAAGTGGGTACTCGCATCATACACCAACTGCCGGAGTATAATTCCATCATAAGGTCCTGGTTACCATAAAAGGACCCTCACATCCGTGTATCAACGATGTGGCATCCCCACCGTACACCAACGGCGTGGCACTAGGTCAAACAGACCCCCCGATCCATCGGCCCCTGCAGCAGTGCCATCGGGTCTCTCTCAGCCCTACCGGCGATATCCAATGAGGTGCTGTCCAGGGTGGTGCGGTCCCTCGAACCACATCAAACACAATCTCTATCTCCCTAACCGGCGGCATTACCAACAACTAAGGTGAATCCACACACGGGATCTCGCGGGCAACAGAGATATCCCTGAGTCCCGGTGCCGCCGTAAGCACCTCTCATCCGGTCGCTAAAACCAGAGTGCTCTAACAACCTCCACGAGCAAGCCTCCAATTGCCTGTCTTGCCGAAGATCAAGTCCTCTTTTGCCGCAGTCGAACATCCTGTGGCATAGTGCCCAACAATCTCAAGCATAAGGTCAAAACACCTAATTGCTATAATTTCCAATAATTCTGCCGGCATCTCGCGGTCTCGGCCTCACTGGACATGATCCAAAAGCCTCCTCCACGTGCACAACAACAACAGGAACCTGTACCTCTAGTGCACGTGGTAACAAATCTGCCTCTAACCCAGGTAAGAGTGGAACATGCTCTAACTCCGACTACCGTGGTGAAATCCCACCTGCGACACTCAATCCACTACCGTGGCGCCCTCCAACCGGGCGGCACAGATCCATCCGCTCAAAGCAAGTGGTTGTTGCTCAATCTGCCTGAAAATCAGGGCTATCACTAGGAAGCACGACCTCTGTCTCTGACCACAATGAGGCGACGAATAAGGTCCTCCACAGATAACAAATCCATGCTATCGCTGCGCCACTCTGATAAAATACTGATGTCGCCTTCGGGGTCCACTCGACCTCTGACATCTCGGGAATTCGCCATCCAAGAAAGAAAATTAGTCATGCCCCTGCCGGCCGATCTGTCCTCCATCATCCGGCGCCAAACGCCAAAATCCAGAACTCACCTCTGGCGACAGATCCCTATCCAAAGGAACTGCAATGCCGCGCTCCATACACTGTGCCTGCTCCAACGAGGCGTCTAAATCTACAATGGAGGGACTGAATAACAGAAAGGTGTCCTGGCGCAATCCACTCCCAGTCTCATATATCCTATGCGCCTCGTCCCTCGAATCTGGAGCGCGCAGTTCAATAACTACATACACTCACACGCACAGGGAGGCTCTCAAATAATCACTCCATCACCACCAGCCACGACTCTGCCTCCAAAGACTCCAAACTCAATCTTACAAGTCGGGGTGGTTCGTCTGCCAAATATGGCTCAATTGGTCGATCATGTCCCACAGCTCACCAGCTGTCAACCATCCACCCTGCCTCGGTGCCTCGACACTAAACCTTGGCACAGAGGGGGCTACTCAGTGCTCCGACAACTGTGTCACCAAGACCAGCTGCTCCCACAGCCGCTGATAAGCCTCTGACAATCCTGTCATCTGGGTCCGGGGTTCTCTGACCTCAATCCAGGTATCCGGCTCAAAACCAACTGCTCAAGCTCAACTGCCATGACAGGATGCACACGGGTCAAAACCCAACGTCGGGGGGACACCGCTCGCCACGACGAAACAACAAAACAGCACACAACAACACTCGACCCAATCCAGCGAGAGTCTAAAGCATGTCACCCGTTCCACAGCATTATGTTGTCTGCAGCCAACATAATCACTTAGGAGAATAAACATGCCAATCACTCCTCCCGTCCCTCGGGAGAGGTATAAAACTCAATCAGGACTCTCGCAAAAATCACGACTCTCACAAAGTCAACTAAGGGTCAAACCAAAAGCCTAGGGTTTCTAAGTCCACCATGACCTACAACCTAGGCTCTGATACCACTCTAATCTGTCACGCCCCGGGGTCGAAACTGCGACCCGGGCCCGCCAAACAGATCCGCCACCTATGCCAACCTGCATAGGCGAAGCGTCCTACCTGCAAGAAAAGTTCTATAACTAAACAGATATCAGAGCTATAAATAAAAATCTGCTGTAACTAAAATCAATCACTGTACAACTGGAAATAAACAACACTGTCTGCCTCCCAAAATAATAATAATACAAATCCTCGAGTACAAGCTCTAAACCCAACCGGGAGGTAACTCTAATATATAAACAACAGTGTACAGTCACTCAATACAAAATATCCTCACTACAATAGTCTCTCAAAAGGGGAAAAAGAAACAGCTAATCTACTGATAATCTCCTCAGAAGGGTACCGCTACTCTCCAACGCCGGGTAGGGATCTAGCTCGCGACTCCCTCGCCACGATCAACGACCACAGAGTCGGCAACACCTGCTAAGACTCTGCAAAACAAAGGAGAGGAGAGAAAAAGAGGGGGGAAACCCCCAAAGGGTGTGAGAACTACACCAAAAAGGGAGTTCTCAGTGGGTACCACCGCCAGACCCGACGGTCTGCCCACCAAGTCCTCAAGAGACAAAAACTGACCCAAGTCATAAGACTGAAATGAGTACGCTGGAAACTCTCAACAGCTATCCTGCCCCTAACTAAAGGCAAAAAGGGGAGAACCAAACAGTGGTATGCAACCACTAGCACATGAAGTGCACCACCGACCCAATCGAACTGACTGCCACATCTGGTCCAGTCAAACCTGCGCCCACCTACAACCACCTCCCGCTGACGGGCAGAAATCACGTAGGGCGTCCAAACGGACAAGCTCTGTGACACCCCCGGAATTTGGATTAGTCCTCTATATAAATGATATAATAGGACTAAATCTCTAACCCGGCTATAGCATTTTGGATGGTAGCAAGATCCAAGAGGAACATGAGAGTTAAGCGTGCTAGAGCTAGAGTAGTTCTAGGATGGGTGACCCCCTGGGAAGTGGGGCGTCACAGTTGGTATCAGAGCCATTCACCAGCCGGAAATGTGAGATGAGTCTCGGCTAAGCCAGGGTTATATAGCGGGTAGAGTGTGGCTCCCCGGCTAATGACCGTTGTAGGTGGAGTGCAGCTCCCTACAATGTCGGCTAAGGCTAGCGAGACGAGTCTCACATCGCCTGGTGCTTGTGAGTGTGCTTGAGCCTGACGTGGACGTCAGGGCTTAAAGGGAGGAAGAATGTGACACCCCCGGAATTTGGATTAGTCCTCTATATAAATGATATAATAGGACTAAATCTCTAACCCGGCTATAGCATTTTGGATGGTAGCAAGATCCAAGAGGAACATGAGAGTTAAGCGTGCTAGAGCTAGAGTAGTTCTAGGATGGGTGACCCCCTGGGAAGTGGGGCGTCACAAGCTCGCTATCGAGTAGAGAAACATGCAGGCTATGGTGAAAATCCACGCTCCCTCACAGACGGATAGAATCATGACGCTCAACCTTTCACACAGCGGTCAAAGTACTCGCAACAACACGGAACCACCGCCAACCAGACGGCTCTCAACAATACTATCACTGATCTGAACTCAACTACCAGTCTGCACTCGGCCCCCAGGCACGAGTGTAACAATAAAAGTATTTGACCGAAATAAACTCAATCGAATGAACCGGTATAAAACCCGGCACTGCCTGCTCTGTCCAAATGACCGGAACCCAACACGGTCTGACCGGCACCCGACACGGTCTCACCGGAACCCAACACGGTCTGACCGGAACCCAACACGGTCTGAAGCCTACTCCGGAGCGGCACTCGAGGGGAGCTACCCACACGAGTAAAGCATCTCTGTCATCAACATCAACAGTATCTCGAAACAGCAGGACTTGATCATCAATCAGATCAAAGTGGGAAACTCAACCACTAAAGAAAGACCCGACCTCAGTCGGATGCAACTAAACGATAAGTGGGAAACTCCATCCACTAAGTAAAACTGACACCCAAATCTGGTGCATAGAGAAACATCCGGTCAACCGCCCATATCCGCGGTTGCCGCAAAGCCCCACAACTAAGCCAACCTGTCCCAGACGCGAAGTCCCTGACTACCCCATCCAGACCCCTGCTCGAACCCGAGCAGCACTGACCACTTGACCAGCAAAGCGAAGAAAGGAAAAGCATGGTTTCTCCTAAGTCAAGTTCCCATAAATAGTGCAGCAGTAAAAGATGGCCTAACTACATGACCATACAAGCATGCAAATGTCCTCAAGGAAATAAAGGGGGTAAAGCTAATACTAGTTCTTTAGGAAATAAACAACATGCCGGAATCTCGAAACTAGAACCTGTCCACAACTCAGGTTCAACA
>JAQNDB010003461.1:0-29242 GCA_029204045.2 Tillandsia leiboldiana | reverse complement strand
GAGGAGCCAGAGAAGGAGAAGAAAGAAAGAAAAGAAGGGAGAGAAGGAGTGGAAGTGGTGGAGTGCCGCGCCGTGAAAAATTAAAAACTCAGGATGCGACTGCCGTAGGAAAAATCCGGGGAATCTGCTGATGGAAACCCAGCTCTGGGAGAGGGAAGTAATCTTTCTGTGAAGGTCGCAATGTGAGAGATGAGAGGAAAAGAGCTCTCTTGCAGTTGTTCTCGGCCCTATAATGGCTGGGGATATAAAATTTAACTTAATTCCAATTGTTCCCTGGATTCGGCGACACACGGGATTTCGGGCGCCCGACCATCCGCTGGCGAGCTCCAAAACGCTCCAGAACGCCCGAAACCAGACACCCAGCGCCCGTAGACACAAAACAGCAAACAGCCGTCGAGGCCAATCGCCTTGCGCCACGTGGCCCGCGCGGCTGCCGACGCTGGCGCGCACCGGGTCAGCGCGCGCCACCTGCACCATCCAGGCACGCAGCCTGAGGCGCCCTGGTGCGCCTCCGTGACCCAGCCTTCGTGAGCCCGCCAACCAAATCCGCCACGTGTCCCGCCGGTCTACATGCACCCCGCGCTCTCCGTAGAACCGCACCACGGACCGGCCCACTCCCGAGCCGCCACGCGTCCACGCCCGGTGCACGCCCGCGCGTAGACCGGGCGGCCCGCACCTCTGCCCGCCGCGCTGCCCGCGGCTGCGCCGCCGCGCTCCGCCGCTGCCCGCGCCGCCGGCCGCCGGAACAGTACCCAAGCCTCGAAATCCGTGTTTTTGCATCCAGGCTCCGAAAAAATACCAATAAATAGTCCATTTTCACTATTTTCGCGCGCTGAGTCCAAATCCGCCATCCGTTTTTCCAAATTCCACTTCTAAAAATTGCCGAAGGCATCCGAAAAGGTGTTTTTTAATCCAAATTTTGCGCTGAGTCTAATTTTGATATCCGTTTGGCGCGAAACAACTTCTAAACATTCGACGGGGTCCTCCGATTACCCTCGTGATCCATTTTAAGTCCAGAGTCCATCACTTATGTCCAATTCGTGCACAAACACCTCCAATACACAGTACAGGCCCCCAGAAGCTGCCAAACACACTGCAGAAGCTCTGCTGATCCAACAGTAATCCTCTTGCGGAAATTCGGATCCTCACATCCCCCCCACTAAAGAAAGTTTCGTCCTCGAAACTAAAGTCATTCCTCAATCCGGAACCTCAACCAAGTAGAGGGGGGGGGGGTAAATATCCAATCATTCACCACTCAAGCTCACAAGGCTGTCTAATACCTCCTCCAGAGACGCGATGCAATCCTGGGTCTCTAACTAGAACAAAATAGAGGCGGGCAATCCAGAAACTGCACCACCTCAACCAAGTACAGCTGGGCTAACCGCTCGAGCTACCAAGTAGTCTGCATCGGTACAAGCATCCGCTCCTCCCAGGGCCCCCGATAATCCAACCACAAGTCCATCGGCACAAAAGCTCGATCCAAGTACCTCTGTACTCCAGAGGTATACCACAACTGATCACGTAGACTCTGATCTCTAATCTTTAAACCGTCGGGGTGTAGAAGCAATTCCTCAACTCTCCGGCATCAACACACAGCCATATGCAGTCGAGGAAACCAGATTACAAATCCACCTTCAGGAAGACCCGGGACCCTTACAGCTGGTAAATCAATCCTCCATGCTCGCAAGGGTGCTAGCTCCAGATGGTCACTTCACCTAATTCCCGGGGATCCACACAAAGCCGAAGTGAACCAACCTTCCACATCTCGAATAGCACCAGCCCCCAAAGGCGACACACTTGGTCTGACAAAATTCCCAAAACATCGAATCCTGGAGTTGTGTCCTCAACTCCCAAACTGGTGACATGCTAGACAACTCCAATAAGGAAAAGAGCCCTAACAAGGAGGGGTCCTCACTCGGTCACTCCCGAATCTTGACCATCCGAGTGAACTACTCAGCCGCGGTCTATCATCCAAAGGAACCCTCAGGACCCAACCATGAGCCATGTTTGCCTCAACAGTCCACACAGCCCAGCTGTGAAATCATCAAACTCAACCCCAGACAGCTTTCCTGCTCCAGGTATCTGCCATCACAGTGGCCCTGTCGGGGTAATCCAGAATGCTCAACAATAGCCCAATCGGTAACTCCACAGTCACTATGGGAGGCATCACTAAAAACTCGCAGATCTCTCTCCCAACACTGGAAATACTAGCATTGGCGCTGGTATCAGTCTCATCATCCGATTGCCAAGCTCTCCTGACACTGCCCAGTCCAAGAAGCTCCTTACCTTGACCATAAATATTGATCTCGGCCAATTCCCAAATGATATCCATATTGGCCGGATTTCCACCGCCGCCCCTACGGCTAACACAGTGTGACCCAAGAAGGTATGCTTCTGAAGCTAAAACTTGTATCTCAATAACTTGGCATACAGCTTCATCCACACATGCACGGTAGCACATCCCCAAGTGGCTCTCGTGCTCCAAGTCGCTCTGGGAGTAAATCAAATATCCTCGGGGAACACCACTCCCAATCTGTCCAAGTACATCTGGAACACACAATTCCTCAGATCTTGAAGACAACAGGGCATTAATTATTCCATTTGGCCTCATTGTGCGCTCATAATGTCATGCCCCGGGGTCGAAACTGCGACCCAGGCTCGCCAACAGATCCGCCATCTGTACGAAAACTGCCGTACAGACGAAGCGTCTACTGTCACGCCCCAGGGTCGAAACTGCGACCGGGCTCGCTAACAGATCCGCCATCTGTACGGAAACTGCCGTACAGACGAAGCGTCTAGCCTGCAAAAGACAAAAACTACAGCTACACAGATATCAGAGCGGATAAAAAGCTGTACTAGAAAATTTCTCAACTACAAAGTTGCTACAACACATAGCCTATCTCCCAAAATCAGATGATACAAATAGAAGTCCACCTATACAACATCTACAAATCCAAATGGGAGATAGCTAAACAGGAAACATAACCAACTCCCATAATCCGGGATGGTACATCTACCTCTCTCTAAAGTAACAATGCTGGTAGGGAACTATCGCGCGACTCCCTGTCCTCGGTCCGTCCAGTCAAGCACAGCAGGAACGGAAGAAAGCCTCAGCAACCTGTCACCGACAGAGGGTGTGAGAACTACATCCTACAGTAGTTCTCAGTGGGTACTGTCTCCAAGAACCACGGTCTGCCCACTAAGTCTACCAGAGGCATAAGATAGAGAAAAGACTGATGATAAGATAAATAAGCTGGAAAAGAATCTACAGCTATCATGCCTCTATCTACTATGCTCAATAAGAAGAGACTATGGATGATGGTATGCAGTCACTCACTGCTGACAATATGTCACAAGTACTAAGCCCAGACGCTCTAATATGACACATGCTACGCCATCACTCTCTCAGTGCATCCCAAATCTCAGCGACTGCCCCACAGGGTCCAGTCGAGTCAAGCCTGCGCCCCCTGGTGTATCAACCAGGGTGTCCCAACGGACAAACTCGATATCTCACACAGTGACCCCATGGTAGCACGGCCAGGGGTATCAAGCGACCACTAGTATATGAACTAGGCGCATCATCGCAGCCTCGTCAGGCTCGGTATCATCATCGCAGCCTCATCAGGCTCGGAATCATCAACGCACCCGGGGCGTGGTTCGAGGGGTGCGACCCCACCGAACTCAAGTATCTCATCAGTATCACTGTCTCACAAGTGGCTCCTGCAGGCTGTAGTCCTCGATCAAACAGATCGGTATCTCGATGCTCAAAGCACAAACTCAGTCGGAGAACCCTCCACGACTCAATCTCACAACACTGACCCACTCAACGAAGGTACTACACAGCTGGGACCACCGTCTCTCCCACGGCTCCCACAACACAACTCCACTGAACTCAACACTCAACTCACGGCCGGAGCTACTCCACGGCCAGATCTACGAAGGGTCCGAAACCCTGGGAGACTAACATCTACGTCCCCAAGAGAGAAAGCAGCCCTTAGAACCCAGATAACTCGAATCCGCTCGGGTGGATAAGTTTATAAGAAACCATGTCATTTATTTCAGAAAACCATTCGATCTGAGAGAAATCCATCTTATTAATGATTTTTAGTCTTTTTAGGAAAACCCTTTTGAAATCGAGTTTTATGCCCAACCTCGAAGGGCTAATGCCCTCGTCCTATCACACAAGAACCGACTCAGGCAACCTTGCGAGGCTTGGAAGAAACATTGGCTGACTAAAATCATGTATTTATCCAAAAAGGTTCTGGGTTCAAGGTCCTGCTAACACACGTGCACCACGATCCCAACCTGGTGGTGACGAGAAGAACAGCGGAAAGGAAAACCCCCGGGACCACCGTTTATCTGAAACGGTTCCCCAAAATGCTAACACTGGCCTAACCCAGCCACCAGACCCCACTCGGCCCCCCGGGCCCGAGTGCAACACCTGTCCCACAACACTCTGACCACTCAGCCCACTACCCGGGCGAGGAAACTCTAAGTCCCGAAGGATATGAAAAGTGCGGGATGTCTAAAGCACAAAGGAACCTAGCCCAAATTAAGGTTCACAAATGGTCTGGTCAAACTCATGCACATATGACGGGGGTGCTAGTTAAGTTCCAAGAAAACACTTAAACTAGCATGCAATCCTATCACAATAGAATTAGAAGGAAGTCCGTAGACTTGAGAGAGAAACCAACCCACCTCAGAAAGCCACCAATTGCTCGTCGACACTTGCAATTGGCTCAGCGGCTTACCTGGCCTCCAAGGGGTCCGCCGCAACACGAAGCCCGATGCCAGAATCCGCACGCGAATCGAAGCACGCAGCGACCAACCACACGACCGCGCGCCCCGCGGAAACTAAAAACCGCACCGCAAGCTACCAGAAGCGAAGAAATCGCAAAATCAATCAAAACGGTCAAAACCAGGCATCCGTCGGCGAAAAACAGCCTCCGTCAGCGAAAAATCAGCGCCCGACGGCGAAAAACAGCCCGTCGGCGAAAACCAGCGCCCGACGGCGAAAACAGCTCAGTCGGCGCAAAAACTGCTCAAAAATAGCTTGCGAAAAACCAGCGAAAACTGCGCAAACCGCTCGCGAAATTTGCTCGAAAAACGCGCTAAACCGCTCGCAAACTGCTCGCGAAAATGGCAAAAACCTGCGCGAAAACCTGCGCGAAACTGCGCGAAATCTGCGAGCGAAAACAGCGAAAACTGCTTGCGAAACTGCTCGCAACCTGCTCGCGAAAAGCGGCGAAAACCTGCGCGAAACTGCGCGAAATCTGCGAGCGAAACAGCGAAAACTGCTCGAAAACTGCACAAATCTGCTTGCGGAATCAGCCGGCGAAAACCCGCGAAAAACAGCGGCCGACGGTGGGAAACAACGGCTGACGGCGAAAAACGGTGCCGGCACGCAAACCGAGGCGCCACCGCTGTCCCGGGAGCACGCCGAGCGGCGAAAATCCAGCCGCGCGACGAGGGAGGCCCGCCGCACGGCGCCCAACCAAGCAGCGCCGCGCAGCGACCTGCTGCGCGGTGCTGGAGCGCACCGCGCAGCGCCCAGCGGCGCTGCGCACAGCGCCCAGCGGCGCTGCGCGCGGTGCCCAGCGGCGCTGGGCGGTGCGCGCGGGCCCGCGCGCAGCCCACTGCGCTGCGCGCGGCCGCGCGCCTGCACAGGCCCGCGCGCGGCCCACGCGGCCCGCGCAGGCCCGCGCGCTGCCCTGCCGTGCGCCCCGCGCGGCCCTGCCGCGCGCACCTGCGCGCGGCTAGGAGATGCCGCGCGCACCCGCGCGCGGCCCTGCGGCAAGTCGCCCTGCGGCCAGGAGATGCCGCGCGCACCCGCGTGCCGCTCTTTGATGCATGCGGCGCCGCGCCGGCCAGGAGGTGCCGCGCGCCCTGCGCGCGGCCAGGAGATGCCGCGCGCACCCGCGCGCGGCCCAGCGGCAAGTCGCCGCAGGGTGTTGCCAATAGCAGCACCCTGGCGCCGCGCGTGCGCCGTTGCGCGCGCGCGCGCGGCCGCCGGCGACGGCAAATCCAAGAATTTCCGAAAAATCCCAAAAAAAATCCAATTTCCTCATTTAAAAACCAATTAAAATCCTCGAAGCTCAAAACTCCAAAAAAATCCAAATCCAAAATGCACAAACCTCCAAAAACCCAAAAGTCAGAATTTTGCTTACCTCGTTGCCGCTCGCCGCACGCCCACGAGCTCCACGCGGCCTCCAACGGCGAGTCCAAAAATCCAAGATCACCTTGCAAATCCTTTTTCTTTCTTTTCTTTTCCTTTTCCTCTCTTTTCTTTTCCTTTCTTTCTTCCTTCCTTTTTCTTTCTTCTCTCTGCTGCAGAGGAGGGGCTGGAGGAAGCTTTTATAAAGCAAAAGCTTTATTAATTAATTAACTAATTAATTAATTCCAAGAATTCCAACTCCAACTCACTTTTTGCCTTCGGGCTCTCCGCCGCTGCCCGGAACCTCCCGAACTCCGCTGTAAATCGAAAATACACGCGCTCACAGCTTTTTCTCTTCAAAAAGCTCATCCGTTGAGTCGGGGTGCTCAAATCAATTACCGGCTCCAAAATTGCCAGTTCCGACTCACTTTTTGCCTCCGGGTCCTCCGCGTCAGTCCGGAACCTCCCGAACCTCGCTGTAAATCAAAAGTTCACGTGTCCACAGCTTTTTCTCCTCAAAAAGCTTATCCGTTGAGTCGGGGTGCTCAAATCAATTACCGGCTCCAAAATTGCCAGTTCCGACTCACTTTTTGCCTCGGGTCCTCCGCGTCAGTCCGGAACCTCCCGAACCTCGCTGTAATCTGAAAGTACACCTGTTCCAAGTGTTCCCGGATTTCCGGCACTCCACGGTGAAGTCGGAAATTCCCAATCTCATCCTCAATCGGCCTACAAAGCCCGGAAAAACCCCGAATCGAGCTGGAGCTTCCGCGTTGATCCGAATCAACCCGGCATCCACTGTAAACTCAAATGCAACATGCCCAAGGCAATTCTCTGCTCCAAGCCATCTGTGTGGTCGGCGCGCTATCCAAAGTCCCGGTACTCTACATTCTCCCCTCCTTCAAAAGGTTTCGTCCTCGAAACCAAAACACACACCCTACCACAAGAAACCCACATCAAGAATAACATCAACTCCAACTCTCTCTCAATTGAAAAGCAGCGAAAAATAGCGAAAAGTCCAAAATTTCCAAAGGACCGATGCCTTCGCCCCGATCAAAACAAGAATAGGTTCCAGCATCGCCTCCATCTCTGGAGTAGTCCTTCAAAATTTTTCGCTCCGCCCGCTATTTTCGGCGTTAAAACGGGAAAACAAGGAGAGAGAGATGTTGAAGCTGTCCCCGCTGTGGCCGCAACCCAAAGCCACAATCCACCAACTCAACCATGTAGGGGTGCAAAACTCTGCTCTCAACCACTAGGACAGGAAGCCATACCAAGTACCAAGCGATCCGCTAACCTGGCGCCCACCAATCGGCAACCCAAACTCATCCTCTCGGCTCTCAGGGGGTCGCTCTAACTCAACATACTGGCACCACCGAACCTTCACCGGGTAAAACCAACCGTAAATTCCATAACTTCACAAGCAAGAATTTCTTCGGTTGCTTCTGATAGCTCAAATCCTTGTTCGACTCCAACGAAGAAAAGCCGATAAAGTGCGAGGATCCAATTACACTTTCTCCTATCAGACGAAAATCACGGTCCAAACTCCCCGCGTAAACTCAAGTCCATAAACATAACCCTCTGCGGCTGGTGGCCTCCAAAAGATCGAAGTCTCCAAAAGGCAAAAATCCTCCGTTGCTCCTTAGCAACCAAAACTATCTAGTTCCGCAGGTACATCTCTCGATTAGGCAACCAACATCTCCCCTCTTAGGAGTTGCTGCACTATCCTCCAGTGATCTAGAAGCTCTAAGCCACTTCGGAAACAAATCCAAATGTCCACGACGGGTCCGGCTGCTAACCCGTTCAACACAGCTGGAGAACTCGATTCTTCAAATACTAACAATCGCAGGCCTCAGTCTATCCACTTGACCGCCAGGCAAGCACAACAAGTCCCTACCGGGTTCAGAACACTAACCGGGCACAGCCCCGGCTGCAAGGTTCCATAACCATGTCGACCACTAACTCGGTCTCCAATCCAGTATCCTGGCGCCTCGACTGCCGAGAACCTCCAGGTCTCTGTCTCCTCTGAGACACATAAACCTGAGGCTGGCACCATGGCAACCTCGATCCACTCCACTATCCCGAAATCAGGCAAAACTGGAAGACTCTCTCTCTGGAGCTGGTCCCTCGATCTCCGTCCCTCCTGGACGTGATCAGTGGTCCTCGGTCAATCCATCGCACATGCCCAATCGCTGCATCTACGGTCGGCACTTGCCGAGAATACACAATGAGATAGATATCCAGGTGCAGTCCCCTCTCAACATAAACAACCCCGAAGCCTCAACCTGGGTGACAAGGGGCCACTGCTCAACCATCGCGGAAACTCGCTCTCGGTGGTCCAACAGGACGAACCCGACGCCACCAACTCTCGGCGTCCCAAACGAAAGGCGCAAGATCCCGCGCCCTGATGCTTTTCCTGGATGAACAATCCTTGAACAGCTTTTCCATAGCAGCGATCCAGTTCTCGGCCTCCCAAGGCCCCCAACTTAAATCCCAAAATCTGCAGGGGATGGGACTGGATGAAGTAGAATAACCGGTTGGCAACCTCTCGCTGCTCCTGCACCATCAGTGGTGCGACCAGGGTCGAAATCGACAATGTCGCGGCTGGAGTACTACTGGCGATACCCCGGGAGATGCTCTCAGCTCAAACATGCGCAACACACGCTCCATGTTCTTCTCCTGGCACCGCAACGCCTCCGACATCTGGGCCCCTGAGCCCGCAGATCCTGTACCTCACCCTGCCTAGCCTGCTCGGTAGCCCGCCGTCCGGGCTCCTCAGCTGAGGTCAAACGCCCGCTCGTCGCTGCACGACGTCTCGGCGGCATCGCAAGTAACAGAAACAAAAACAACATCAGGACGCAACAACCATACGACCCAATCCAGCGAGAGTCTAAAATTTGTTATCCTTCCTAAAGTATTATGTTGTCTGCAGCCAACATAACCACTTTGAGAGAATAACATATCAAATCACTCATCCCAACCCGAGGGAGAGGTAATGTTGGGTCGTATATAATACGGATCTAAATAGGGGAAGAAACACCTAGAGGGGGGTGAATAGGTGTAAACGTATAAACACTCAAAAATCGTTGCGATAAAAACCCAATGCGGAAATGAAAATAACTCGCAAGATTTTTACGTGGAAAACTCCATCACCGGAGTAAAAAACCACGGGACCGATAACACGGCAGAAATCCACTAGAATTAAAACACGTACAAGGTGATTTACCGTACACACTTACGACTCAACCTTTTCCATACGCTCCTAGAGGATCTTCTCCGCTCGCTCCAGACGCTTCTCGAATCCACGATCTGCGCCCAACGCCGAATCCACGGCGTCCAACGTCGAATCCACGACGTCCGACCGAATCCACGGTCTTCACCCAATAGCACCCTTCGAATCCACGAACGTGCCTCGCTCCGAATCCACGAGAGCGATTGAACCTTGAATCCACAAGGACACGCGAATCCACGCGCCGATTTTGGGGTAATCGTTGTTTTTGGGTGGTGATGATCCGCCGAATACTTAGATCAAAGATAGATCGGAAATACCATCTAAGTATTCATTAGTTTGATTCAACTCAAGATGTGAGTATGAAAACCTAGAATCAAACTAATCAATATAGATGAAGAAACATAGAGTATTCTCTAATGATTTCCTTTCTTCTCTATATGTGGATCTATAGCCGTATAAGATGATATATGAAAATGACGGCTATGTGGATTGACCCTAGAAAGAAAGACATAGGGTCTATTTATAGGTTAGAAACCCTAGGAAGGAGATAAGAATCAAAAACCTGCCATTTCTGGAATTTTACGGACGGCGATCCGGATCGTGATAACTGAGATCCGGATCGTCATAACGAAACAGCCAATTCCAGAAAAACGAAGGTTCGGGATCCGGATCATGTGACTACGATCCGGATCGTTCATACAGTTCACCAAACATCAACGTTCGGGATCCGGATTGCGAAGCAAGATCCGGATCGTTCAAGGTAGATGGTAAACTCAACGTTCGGGATCCGGATCAAGAGACTACGATCCGGATTGCGACGATGTATGAACGAACCACCTTCGGGATCCGGATCGAACAGCCTGATCCGGATCCTGAACATGTCCCAAGTCCAGTTTTTGATTTTTATGCAATGAAAGATTCTTCCAAGTGTTTCTACACTACAAGAAGTATTCGGATCACACAAATTCTTTAGTTAAACATACCTGATCCTTTTGAATTCTTCTTTCTTGAGATTGAGTTAAATGATCCAACTTTCTTCACCTTCAATCTTCAAGACTTGAAACTTTCACGAAACTACGCCAACTCAAATTCCGTAACAATCTCCCCCTTTGGCGGTTTCGTGACAAAACACAGATCCACTAAAGAAAATTCAAAAAGATATTTTTGTTGCTATCACCATACAACAAAAATTTACAATGGAGATCCAAAATACAATACATGAGTTAAACTCCTAAAACAGACTCTAGACTTAGACATCTGTACTCTCTGCAAAAAGAAATCATTCTTGACAAAAGAAATCGTTAGATACCTCAAGAATTTTGTATCATTCAAAAACCACAAACAGAGATGAAGTTTAAACTCATTTATACTTACCATGACATTTATATTCAGATATGTAAACTGATCATAGTTAAAAAACACCAACATATCTTCTTTGCACGTAAAAACCAAATGTCATGAACATGTTTGTGACAAACTTATATATATATAGATATGTAATTGATCAGAGTTAAGAACCAACATATCTTCTATGCAATCAAAAACCAAGTGTCACAAACTTGTTAGTGAACATCAACTTGTTAGTTATATTACATGCCCAAATAGTTAGCAAATAGTTAGTCGAGGCATGCATTCATACAGCTGAAAAACCTCAAGTTGAGAATGGAAGTTGGAGTAATACTTACCTTGATATTCATCCAGTTTTCATATCAACATTGTTCACTTACCTTGATGTTCATGCAGTCAACATTGTTCAAAGTTCTCTCTAACTCTCTCCCCTTTTTGTCACAAAACAAAGCCAAAATGTAGTTAAGACTACGAAATGTGAGGAGAGTAAAAAGTTCCAATAAAATGTAAAACCTGAGAACTAAGCTAACGTAAGTATAAAACTAAATCCTAAAATCGTAATCCTGCACAAAAGGAAAGGAAGGTGCAGTTCAGTCGGAGGAGTCGGAGCTGGTACAACTCAGCTTGCTCAAAATCCCTTTAAGCATTGTCGAAATAGTTGAACACTTCTTCTTGATCTTCTTGTGATCAGAGGAAATCTGCTGAAGTTCTTTCGATGTCCTCTCTTGTGCAGCCGAGAGTCTTTGTTGTTCCTGGCGAAGCGATTCCAATACAACAGCGTCTGTACCCTGTCTTTTCGAGTGTGATGGATGCTGTCTAGAAGCAGATGGTGCATCCAATCCCTTAACCCATGGAGATTCAGTTTGTAGAACCCCAGAGAGTGAGCGAGCTCTAGTAAGAGGCCCACTATGATAACTTTCACTTCTTAAGACATTCTTTCGTCTTGTATATTGCTTAGTTGTTGATGCAGATTTCATAAGCCTTTTGCCTTTGACAAATTTCCTGTTTTGCTCATCAATCTTCTGTTGAACATCTTTGAAGAATTCATCCCATTCTTCAGTATCGTACTCTGAGCTGTCCTCCCTGCCTTCGGTTGTCTTATCTCCTGTTGAAATATCTGGTTCCTCTTTTTCAGATGTACTCTTGTGCACCATTGTGACTAGTAACAGGATTAACCAAGAGAGTGACAATGATCAAAGTGCTTGAGTTAAGAAGGTGTCCTGTGAAAACCAACTCAAGAACACAAAAATTCTTAGTTTTCAAAAATTGAAAAAATTGTACCCAAACAATCATAATCATGTAGAGAGACTAAGAATCAAATTAGTTTTGCAAAAGGACTTTTAAAAATAGATCAATTGCATGATTTTCGAAAATCCTTATTATATGCCCTAAAACCGAAATTTTAGAAATCGAAGCCTAAAAATCCGTTAATCAGGAGAAAACCTAGCATATAATCAAAACTAAACAACCCAGAGTTCTTATTTCAAAAGAAATTTGATCAAAAACCATCCACAAACAAAATTGATCCAAGAATTTCGTACGTTTGAGGAGGAAAAGAGAAAAACGGTGAAAAACCGAGATTTTGATCAATAAAACTTACTTGGAACTGAAGAACTTGAGTTAGAAAGCTTCCAAGGAGGATGAAATCTAGAGAGAAGCGCTCTGGAAACTTTTGAACAAAAGATTGGAGTAAAAGAAATCAAAACCCTTTTGTTCTTTATAAAACCTAGCCGCGATCCGGATCTTCATAGCTTGCGATCCGGATCGGCTACCCGCAGTGAAAAAACTGCGTTCGGGATCCGGATCGGCAGGTCCAATCCGGATCGTCAGCCCGCAGGAGAAAACCTGCGTTCGGGATCCGGATCACCTTGCCCGATCCGGATCGGCCCCAACTTTTTCTTTAGAAAATTTCAGAGAAATTCAAGAAAAACCAGAAAAAGATTGTAAGCACAAATGTGTATCAACTTTAAACAAAAATCATCGTTTCATACAACAAGAATTAGATTATGCCAAATCTATCAATAATATCCAAAAATGAAACGAAAATTTACAAAATTAAATCCCTTAAAGTTGAACACCTTCAATCACATCTAACTTGATCTTATGAGTAATGCCTTTATCAAATCATCAATTCAGTAAAGAAAATGAAATACAAAGATCAATAGATGTTTGAAATCCCAAATATGGTAGATAATATTTCTAGACAATCTGTTGAAGAGAGTGGCTCTTTGAGCATCTTTCTTTAAAATCCCACCTTATACCAACCTTGAAATTTGACAGAGTCAAGTATTTCATCATGCATTTTACTTAATCAAAAAATTTGAACAACCATGCTTGGTATACATGTGGTAGCTGCACACAATACTCGGACGACCGAGGTGGTAGCTCTTTCCTCCATGTGGTGGTAGTTTTCACACTCCTCATTGGGATGTAACTCTTTCCACATCTTTTGAGCATTTTACATTATCTTTGACTCCCCCTCAATTGGCTATCAATTATTTAAGATATAAAGTATTCAACCAAAATTGATCTCGATTTCATACTCGACTAAACAGTCAAATAAGATAATGACTATACCAAGAGATCATAGAGAGAGAGAAATTGACTTTGATCACTTTAGAAGATGATTTAATTAACATAAATGATCATTGCAACAGTGAAATATTATGATGGCAAAAGCATAATAAATTTCTAAATGTGCGAAAAGATGCAATTAAAGTCAATTATGATCTATGCTCAATTAATGTCCTATGTACAAACATAGATAAAGAACAAAACAAAAACAAATACAAAACCTATCCTAAGCAAAGATTTCAAAAAGAAGATTATTTCAAGGAAAGCAACCCAATTGCTTTTCGTAAATGAATAAACGTTTTTGATCCAAAGGTTTTGTTAGAATGTCAGCTAATTGATCCTCAGTTGAAATATATGAAAGTTGAAGAGTATTTGATTCAACTAGCTCTCTAAGAAAATGATATCTAAGTTCAATATGTTTTGTTCTAGAGTGCAACACAGGGTTTTTAGAAATGTTAATTGCACTTGTGTTGTCACAAAGAATTGTTACCGAAGATGCTGAAATGCGGAAGTCACTCAATACGCTTTTCATCCAATGAGTTGAGTTGAGCAACTTCCAGCTGAAATGTATTCCGCTTCGGCAGTCGAGAGTGCTATGCAATTCTGCTTTTTACTGTGCCATGCAACAAGGCAATGGCCAAGATAGAAGCATGCACCCACTCGTGCTTTTCCGATCATCCACTGATCCTGCCCAATCGGCATCTGAGTATCCAACAATATCCAAAACTTGTTCCCATAAGATACCAAATTCCGAAATTAATTGATCCTTTGATATACCGGATGATCCGTTTCACCGCTTTCAGGTGAACCTCCTTTGGTGCTGATTGATATCTCGCGCAAATCCCAACACTGAAGGATATATCCGGGCGGACTAGCCGTGAGGTAAAGTAGACTTCCAATCATACTTCTATACAGTTTCTCGTCTACATTCTCACTATGTGATTCACTTCCAAGTCCCTTGTGGCTAGTTCCCATTGGAGTTGGAAAATCTTTACAATTTTCTAGATCAAACTTTTTGACCAACTCCATTGCATACTTGGATTGACTCAAGTGAATACCTTCATCATTTTGTTTAATTTGCAATCCAAGGAAATAAGACAGTTCGCCCATCATGGACATCTCAAATTCGCTTTCCATGGTCTCCGCGAATTTAGAAGCATCATTATCTTTTGTTGCCACCAAATACAATGTCCATCGACATAGATTTGTGCTACAATGAAATTATTTTGATAATGCTTCACAAAGAGAGTCCTGTCAGCTCCCCCTCGAGTATAGCCCTTCTCCAAAAGGTGCTTTGTTAACCTTTCGTACCATGCTCGCGGTGCTTGTTTCAGACCGTAAAGAGCCTTTTTCAAACGAAAAACATGGTTAGGTTGTTTATGATCTACAAAACCTTTCGGTTGAGCTACATAAACTTCCTCATTTAAAAACCCATTTAGAAATGCGCTCTTGACGTCCATTTGAAATAATTTGATTTTAAAATGGACAAGCAATAGCAAACAATATACGAATGGACTCGAGTCTAGCTACAGGGGCGAAAGTTTCGTCAAAGTCTATACCTTCTACTTGAGAGTAGCCTTGAGCAACTAGTCGTGCCTTGTTCCTGATGATAGTACCATCTTCATCTTTCTTGTTCTTGAAGATCCATTTGGTACCTATCACATTATGTTGCTTTGGAGGCTTCGTTAATTCCAGACTTTGTTTCGCTCAAATTGATGGAGCTCTTCCTGCATTGCTTTAATCCAGTAGTCATCCTGAAGAGCTTCATCTATTGTCTTTGGTTCGATTAAAGATACGTAGCAAGCAAATCCGCAAACCAACTGCCTTCGAGTTCTAACTCCTTCTTGTGGATCTCCAATGATGTTCGATTCCGGATGATCCTTGGAGATTCGTAGCGTTTGTTGAAACGGAGTACTCGGAGGTACACGAGATGATTCCTGCACATCAGATAAACTAGAAGAACCATTAGATGCATCATTAATATTGAAAGTATTATTATGAGAAGATGCACTAGCAGGAGAATCATCATCTAGAGAGATATCGAGGGTAGATTTTTCAGATTCAAAATGAGAAGCTTCATCTACTTTAACATTTATAGATTCTACAATCGTCTTAGATTCAATGTTAAATACTCGATATGCTCTGCTATTCGTAGAATAACCCAAAAATATCCCTTCTTCACTTCGAGAGTCGAACTTTCCAAGATTTTCACGGTCACGTAAGATGTAACATCGACTCCCGAAGATACGAAAGTACTTGATATCCGGTTTTCTACTAAACCACAGCTCATATGGTGTATTCAAGGTTCCTGGGCGCAAATACACTCTGTTAATGACATAGACAGCGGTGTTCACAGCTTCAGCCCAAAAATGTAGCGGTAATTTCCGGCTATGAATCATCACACGCGCCATCTCTTGAACAACCCTATTTTTGCGCTCAACAACACCATTCTGCTGAGGTGTATAGGGTGCCGAGAATTCATGTTTAATGCCATTTGAAGTACAAAAGTCAATAAATTTTGAATTTATGAATTCTCCACCTCTATCACTTCTAACACGAATGATCTTTTCATTCTTTTCAATCATAATACGATGGCAAATCTCATGAAAAGAGTCAAACGTATCAGCTTTCTCTCTCAAAAATGCTACCCAAGAAAACCGAGAGAAATCATCAACCAATAAAAGATGTACCATTTACCTCCCAAAGATGGTTGACGGGTCGGCCCCATTAAGTCCATGTGCAAAAGTTCCAAGGGCCGTTTTGTACCAACGTGGTTCAAGTTCTTGTGTGCAGTCCTAGACTGTTTTCCCTTTTGGCAACCACCACACACAACGTTTTGTTTAAATAAAAGCTTTGGAATCCCCTTGACCACGTCCTTGTTTGAAATTCTAGTAAGTTCCTTAAAATTTAAGTGACCTAGCCTTTCATGCCAAAGAGTTTCATTATTCAAAGCGGCTAAGTTACAATTTTCAGAAAATTGTTAGGAACAACATAACAATTGTTTTCAGATCTAACCCCTTTTAGAAAGAAAGCATGGTCCTTATCAGTTACAACGCATTCAACCGATGAAAAGTTAACTGAAAAACCATTGTCGCAAAGTTGACTTATGCTTATGAGGTTAGTCTTAAGGCCATCAACAAATAAGACGTTTTTCAAAATCGGGCCATCTGGAATAGCTACCGTCCCTTTTCCAACAATTTGGAAGATCGACCGTCTCCGAAAACAACGTGTCCTCCGGAGATTTTCTCAAGATTTTGAAAACTATTTTTGTCACCCGGTCATGTGACGGGAACACCCGGTATCCAGATACCAAGACGAGCTATCATATGCATGCAAGGAAATATTGGAAACAAGACAAGGGAAAATTTCACCTTTGCGCACCCAAACCTTTTTGGAATGCGTCTGTAATGGTCGTGAAGTTTTGTGCCTAGGTGAAAGCGTCTTGTTAAAACGATTGTTGCTCCTTGATGAAGTCGTCTTGTGCGGTGAACTACCAAGTCTCTTTTCATTTGAAAAGTTTTGCTTTGATTTCCGGAAAGGTGCCTTTTTGGTAGTTGATGCAAGAGGTGCTTGAGATGAGCGTTCGACTCCCGTCTTGCAATATCTTCTTATGTGCCCTGAAACACCACAACGAAAACATACCTTAGATCTTGACGATCCCAAAGAGGATGAAGTAGGTTTGTTGTCGTTGTTTGTCTTGAATTCCGGTGTCGGAGGAGGAGATACCGACTGAGGCACAAAAACTGTCTCACTCGAACTTGGACTGTTTCCAGTTTGAGTGTATCCGAGGCCGAACCTATTTGATTGACCAAGACCAAGAAGTCTATCCAACTTACTCCTTCCTGAAGAGAATCGCTGTAAGTCATTCTTGAGTTGGAAAATGGTCTTTGTCATTTCCAGGTTATCCTGTCGAGCCTCGTTGTAGAGCTTTGAAAAGTGATTCGCGTTATCCACCAGATTTGTATGTTCCTTTTCAAGTTGCTCATTGGACTCTTGAAGGGAAGCATTTTCTTTTATCAGGTTTTCCCTTTCCACTTCAAGAGCGTTTGAGAGAGAAGTCGCTCTTTTTGCTTCTTCTTCGAGATCATGCATCTCCCTCTCAAACTCTTGTTTTGCTTAGCCACTTCTTTGAGTCCCCTCAAAAGTCTGTGGTAGGCTAGAGCAAACTCTTCACCTTCCGAATCATCCGATTCATTGTCCATTGCATTCTTTTCAACAGTGGAGTTGGACAATGATTCAGACGTACTTGCCATAAAGCACATGAATGGTGAAGATGTGGACGCGTGGAATGCCGTGGAGCTCTTTTCTTCATCACTTGAAGACGACTCATTTGACGTTGAGTTGTCATCCCAAGTGACGACTTGCATCGCCTTCTTCTTTGCCGGATACTTGTTAGGACACTCCATTGCAATGTGGCCGTAGCCTCGACATTTGAAGCATTGCAGTTGTCCTTCTGAACTTTTCTTATCCTTTGAGAAGTTCTCCTGCTTTCTTGACTTGTGACTTGGAGTACCCTTGCCTTTGTTCCACTTTCTGAAGGATGGAGATTTGCTTGAATTACCCCTTCGAAAGTTGCGGCGAAAATTCCTTGTCAAGAGAGCGAGCTGCTTCTCAAATTCCTCCATAGAAAGGTTCTCGTCATCGTCCGAGGAGGATGTATCCGCGTCTTCTTCCTTAGTTGTTTTCAACGCATAACCTGAAGACTTAGAAGTGGATGCTTTTCCAGAAGAATTGTTAGTATTAAAAGTCATTTCATATGTTTGTAATGAACCAACTAATTCTTCTACACGTATTTCGTCCGGGTGTTTAATAGTTTCAATGGCAGTAACCTTTGGGCGAAATCGTTCAGGAAGAGTTCTTAAGATTTTTCTTACAATCTTAAATTCTGGAATCTTCTCTCCCAGATTAGCACATGAGTTTACGATGTCTTGCAATCGTGTATAGTAGTCCGTGAAAGATTCAGTTTCTGCCATCAAAATAGAGTCAAACTTGCTCGTAAGCATCTGCAGTTTCTGAATCTTCACGAGGTTAGTTCCCTCATGTGTAACCTGGAGAACATCCCAGATTTCTTTCGCAGTCTCACATGCCGAGACGCGAGAGAATTCAGTTTGAGATAAGGCATTAAAAATAGCATTAATTCCCTTGCCATTGTAAGAGGATAACTCAAACTCTTCCTTGGTCCATTTCGACCTAGGTTTTAAGGTGTGAACATCAGAGATAAGTTCAGTTGGATTAGTCCATCCTGATTCAATTGAATGCCACACCCTTTCGTCGATGGAAGATAAAAAGGCTTTCATCCGTACTTTCCAGTACGCATAATTTGTTCCATCAAAGAAAGGGGGTCGATTGATGTTTCCACCTTCAACCATTGTTCACAACCCTATTCCCGCTCTGATACCACTTGTTGGGTCGTATATAATACGGATCTAAATAGGGGAAGAAACACCTAGAGGGGGGTGAATAGGTGTAAACGTATAAACACTCAAAAATCGTTGCGATAAAACCAATGCGGAAATGAACATAACTCGCAAGATTTTTACGTGGAAAACTCCATCACCGGAGTAAAAAACCACGGGACCGATAACACGGCAGAAATCCACTAGAATTAAAACACGTACAAGGTGATTTACCGTACACACTTACGACTCAACCTTTTCCATACGCTCCTAGAGGATCTTCTTCGCTCGCATCCAGACGCTTCTCGAATCCACGATCTGCGCCCAAACGCCGAATCCACGGCGTCCAACGTCGAATCACGACGTCCGACCGAATCCACGGTCTTCACCCATAGCACCCTTCGAATCCACGAACGTGCCTCGCTCCGAATCCACGAGAGCGAATGAACCTTGAATCCACAAGGACACGCGAATCCACGCGCCGATTTGGGGTAATCGTTGTTTTTTGGGTGGTGATGATCCGCCGAATACTTAGATCAAAGATAGATCGGAAATACCATCTAAGTATTCATTAGTTTGATTCAACTCAGGATGTGAGTATGAAAACCTAGAATCAAACTAATCAATATAGATGAAGAAACATAGAGTATTCTCTAATGATTTCCTTTCTTCTCTATATGTGGATCTATAGCCGTATATGATGATATATGAAAATGACGGCTATGTGGATTGACCCTAGAAAGAAAGACATAGGGTCTATTTATAGGTTAGAAACCCTAGGAAGGAGATAAGAATCAAAAAATACTGCCATTTCTGGATTTTTACGGACGGCGATCCGGATCGTGATAACTAGGATCCGGATCGTCATAACAAAACAGCCAATTCCAGAAAAACGAAGGTTCGGGATCCGGATCATGTGACTACGATCCGGATCGTTCATACAGTTCACCAAACATCAACGTTCGGGATCCGGATTGCGAAGCAAGATCCGGATCGTTCAAGGTAGATGGTAAACTCAACGTTCGGGATCCGGATCAAGAGACTACGATCCGGATTGCGACGATGTATGAACGAACCACCTTCGGGATCCGGATCGAACAGCCTGATCCGGATCCTGAACATGTCCCAAGTCCAGTTTTTTGATTTTATGCAATGAAAAGATTCTTCCAAGTGTTTCTACACTACAAGAAGTATTCGGATCACACAAATTCTTTAGTTAAACATACCTGATCCTTTTGAATTCTTCTTTCTTGAGATTGAGTTAAAAGATTCAACTTTCTTCACCTTCAATCTTCAGGACTTGAAACTTTCACGAAACTACGCCAACTCAAATTCCGTAACACGAGTGTTGCATATCTTTATCAGAGTTTCCCCATTTGAGCTTGTAGATAGAGGCATGATAGCTGTAGAGTGTCTCCCAGCTCCTTCTTTCAGTTTTACTGCATTGGTTATCTTTTGCCTCTAGTAGTCTTGGTGGGCAGATCGTCGGGCCTAGTGGCGATACCCACTGAGAACTCCCTTTTTGCGTAGGTCTCACGCCCCGTCGGGGTTTCCCCCCTTTTTGTCCTTTCTCTCCTTGTTTTGGAGAGTCTTGGCGGGTGTTGCCGTTCTGTGGTTGCTGTTCGTGGTGAGGGAGTAGCGAGCTAGATCCAGACTCATCTTGGGAGAGTAGCGGTACCCCCCCCCCCCCCCTTTTTGAGGAGATCTTCAGTATAGTCGGTAGATTGGTATTTATTTCCTCTTTTGAGAGACTGATGTAGTGAGGATATGATGTAGTGAGAGCTTGTACACTGATATTTTATTTGGGTTGTCTCCCTGTTGAGCTGTGAGTTTTGTACTCGAGGTTATTGTATGATTATCATTTTTGGGAGATGGACATTGCTGTTTTATCTTCAGTTGTACAGTGGTTGATTTTATTTCTATAGCAGTTTTATCTTTTAGCTCTGATATCTGTTTAGTTGTAGCTCTTTTTGCAGGTAGGACGCTTCGCCTATGCGGGTTTAGCATAGGTGGCGGATCTGTTGGCGAGCCCGGGTCGCAGCTCCGACCCCGGGGCGTGACAGATTAGAGTGGTATCAGAGCCTAGGTTGTAGGTCATGGTGGACTTAGAAACCCTAGGCTTGTGGTTGGACCCTAGGATGACTACGTGAGAGTCGTGATTTGTAGCGAGAGTCCTGATTGAGTTTTACACCTCTCCCGAGGGACGGGATGAGTGATTGGCATGTTTATTCTCCTAAGTAGTTATGTTGGCTGCAGACAACATAACGCTGTGGAATAGGTGACATGCTCTAGACTTTCGCTGGATTGGGTCGAGCGTTGTTGTGTGCTGATTTGTGGTTTCGTCGTGGCGAGCGGTGTCTCCCCGACGCTGGGTTTGGGACCCTTGTGCATCCTGTCATGGCAGTTGAGCTTGAGCGGTTGGTTTTGGGCCGGATACCCGGATTGAGGTCAGAGAACTCCGGATCCAGATGACAGGATCGTCAGAGGCATATCAGCGGCAGAGTGAGCAGCTGGTCTGGGTGACACAGTTGTCGGAGCACTGAGTGGCCCCCTCCGTGCCAATGCTTAGTGTCGAGGAACCGAGGCAGGGTGGATATTTGACAGCAGAGGAGCTGTGGGGCATGTTTGATTAGGTGAGCCAGATTTGGCAGGTGAACCACCCCGACTCGTAAGATTGAGTTTGGAGCCTTTTGAGGCCGAGCGTGGCTGGTGGTGATGAAGTAATCAACTGGGAGCCTCCCTGTGCTAGAGAGTTATGCAGTTGTTTTATGCAGTTGTTGAACTGCGCACTCCAGGTTTCGAGGGACAAGGCGCATAGGATATGTGAGACTGGGAGTGGATTGCGCCAGGATACCTTTCAGCTTATTCGGTCCCTCCTGTACAGATTTTGGATTGTGGATGCCTTGATAGAGTAGGCATTGTGTTTGGAGCTGGGCGCTGCAGTTCCTTTGGATGGGGATCTGCCGCTGGAGGCGTGTTCAGGATGGTGGCGCTTGGCGCTAGGTGATGGAGGACAGATCGGCCGGCAGAGGCAGTTTCGTTTGGCCTTTCCTGGAGGGTGGATATCCTTGTGGATGGTTGATGTAAAGCTTACCCGAGTGAATGTTACCCTTGTGATTGATAACATGCGGATTTGGGGTATAATATATGTGATTGAGCGGTGAGCTAGTAAGGATAATTGTATAAGGAATGGCGTGAGTTATTTGTGTTTTGTCGGATGACGGTTGTATTAATGGATGTCGGAGAAGTCGGAGACCGGGTGGACCCCGGTGGCAGCATCAACATCCCTATCATGTAGCGCAGCGGTAGCGTGGTTTTGTAGTCTGCGGAGGACCGTATCCGTCGCCGCAGGTGTGAGCAGAGACAGAGGTTGTACTCCCTTTGTGATTGGTTTGGATATTTCTCTGGCAGACTGAGCGACAACCGCTTGCTTTATGTGGATGAGATTGTGACGCCTGGTTAGAGAGCGCCATGGTAGTGGATTGGGTTGTTGCAGATGTGATTTCATCACAGCAATCGGAGTTAGAGTATGTTGCTTCCTGCATGGACTAGAGGTAGAGTTGCTACCACCATGCACTTGAGGTACAGGATACCATCGGGTTGTGCAGGTGAAGGAGACTTGTGGATCATGTCCAGTGCCGTTGAGACCATGAGTTATACCGGCAAACCTATTGGTATGGTTGGCAGTTTGGTGTTTTGACCCAGTGCTTGGGATTGGTTGGCACAGTACCACTGGATGGTTATGTGCGGAGAGAGTGATGACTGTGACATTCTGCGAGGCAGACAAAAGGAGGCTTGTTATATGGAGACTGTTCGAGCACACGGGTTGTAGCGACAGTGTGAGATGAGCTTTTGGCGGCACTGGGACTAAAGGATATTTCTATTGCTGCAAAATCCCGGGTATGAGTCCACTCGAGCCGATGATTATGCCGCCAGTTAGGAAAATTGAGATTGCGATTGACGTGGTTCTGGAAACCGCGCCAACCTCAATAGCACCTCTTGGATATTATCTGTAAGAGCCGGGAGAGTTGATGGCACCGGTACAGGGATCTGATGGATCGAGGATTTGTTTGACCTCGTGCCACTGTGTTGATACACGACTGTGAGAGCTCTTTGTGGTTTGAGCAACAGGCAGGTCCGGGTATTATTTAGGACCTTTTGATGGAGTTATACTCCGGCAGTTGTTCGATCATGATGCCTTCACCAATTTGGAATTTCAGTTGAGTATTCGCCAAGATGGTGTTCAGGACACGGTAGGGGCATTATGAGTACAGTGGGGCCAATGGAATGATTAATGCCCTGTTGTCTTCAAGATTGAGGAATGGGTGTGCTCCAGGTTGTACTTGGACAGATTGGGAGTGGTGTTCTCCAAGGATATTATGATTTACTCCCTGAGTGACTTGGAATAAGAGGAACACTTGTGGATGTGCTATAACGCTTGGGTGGAAGAAGCTCTATGCCGTGTTATTGGAGTACAAGTTTTAGCTTCTGAAGCTTACCTTCTTGGGTCACTTGTGTTAGCCGTAGGGGGGCGGCGATGAAAATCCGGCCAATATGGATACTATCGGGGAATTGGCCGAGATCAATTTATGGACAAGGTAAGAAACTTCTTGAACTCGGCAGTGCCCGGAGAGCATGGCTATTGGATAATGACACTGATTATCAGCGCTGACTTTTGTTTTTGCTAGTGCGAGGTGATGGACTGGCGAGTTGTAGCAATGCCTCCCTGGTGGCGATGGAGCTTACCGTTGGTTTACTTGTGAGCATTCTGGATCACCTGATAGAGCCACTGTGTTGGCGGATACCTGGAGCAGGAAGCTGTCTGGGGTTGAGTTGGATGATTCACAGCTGGCGCTGTGTGGGACCATTAGGGTGTACAGGGTTTGCGACTGTGTCCCGGAGGATTCCTTTATGATAGGTAGACTGTGCGGTGGAGCAGTCCACTCAGATGGTCCGAATTTGAGAGTGTCCGAGTGAGGACCCCGACTTGTGAGGCTTTTTCCCTATCTTGGATGATCGCGTGAAGGGCTTTGGGTTGCCTTGTTTGAGTTGACTCAGGTTTGTGGTTTGGTGTGTGTTGCACTAGTGGTTATTTCCTTTTCCCCCAGCCTTGTGGTTGGAATTCTTGCTGGTTCTTCCACGTCTCAGCTCTGGAGTGTTTGGCTTGTGGATTCCTCGCCCGTATTGGACTCGTTTCCTTTGAGATCTGCGAGTGTTTGTAGTACGAAGGACGCCCGTTGCGAATTCTGGCTCGTGAGATGAGAGAATTACGCAATTGGGCCATGCCGTACTGGTTGTTGTTGTTGCTGTGGAGTAATCCGGGGAGTGAGTGGTGACCTGGGAGCTGGAGTTGATGTTGCTGGGTACCTACCCTGGTTTTGGATACCTCCTTTTGAGTTGCTTTAGTTTCGAGGACGAAAACTTTCCTTTAGTGGGGGAGGGATGTGGTGACCCGGATCTCTGTAGGGCTTCTACAAGCGTGACCAGCAGCTTTTGGAGGCCTATGTGGCGTGTCGGCGGTGTTTCTGCACTAAATTGGACACAAGTGTTGGACCTCGGGTGTTAATGGATCATATAAGTGATCGAGAACCCCGTTGGATGTTAGAAGCAATTTCGCGCGATGCGGATATTAAAAATGGACTCAGTGCGAAGTTTGGACCAAGAAACACCTTTCCGGATGCCTTCGGCAATTTTTAGGACTGGAATTTGCAATCGGACACCGATTTGGACCTCAGCGCGCGAAAACACGGTCAAAATGGACTATTTACATGCATTTTTCGGAGGTTGCTACAGTAAATTTACTGTTCACCTGGCCGGAACACGTGTTTCCGGGACAGTCAGCCGGCGCGGCGGGCAGCGGCGGAAGGCGGCGGCGCAGGCCCGGGCAGGCGGCGCAGGCCCGGGCAGGCGCACGTGCGCAGCGGGCAGGCACGCAGGGAAGCGCACGGGCAGGCGCGCGTGTCCACGGGCGAGGCGTGCACCAGGGGAGGAAACGTTGGCAGTTATTACTGGGGCGGTGTTGTGCGCGCGGTCATGCAAGGAGCGGAGCAGGTGGACCGGGGCAGGTGGGCTCGTACGGCGGGGCAGGTGGCCGTACGCGCGTGGGGGGCAGGCGCGTCGTGCGCGGTGCGGGATGGCGGTGCCACGTGGCGCGCCGCCATTGGCGGGCGCACGTGCACCGGGCGCTGCGGGCGCGGGTGAGCAGTGAAGCGGGCCACGTGGCGGGCCGTGGCGGTTTCGGGCCTGCACAGTAATGGGGCCGGGCCCATTACTGTAGCAGCCCGAATATTTCGGCGCCCGAAAAAGAGGAACACAGATGTCATTTTTAGATTTGTTTTCTGGAGACTATAAATAGCCCCCTTTGGCCTGCGATTTGGAGCTTTTCCTGAGGTCTTCTTCTCCTGAGGCCCTGAAGCAAAGTTCTTCATCATCTTGTGCTCTATCTTCTGAGGAAGTTTGGGAATTTTTGGTGGCACGCACTTCGAGGTTTGCGGCTCTCCGGCGCAGTGCAACTTTCCTTCACCGGTGATCCCCTTCGTCGCGTTTTGGTGCGCAAGCTCTCTTGACTTACTCAGACCATCTTTTTCGATGATTTTTTGCGGCAGCGCGTTCACGAGAGGTAAGGCTTCGTTTTTCGTGTTGATTACTTCTCCGCATTTCAAGTTTTTGGCACAGTTCCCGAGGCATCTCTGAGCCACTGTTTTTCTGTGGTAATTTGGACAGCATGAGCTTGTTGGATTTATTTCTCTACGCTCGAGCATCGGAATGAGGTGTTTAAAGACTCGATTGATATCTACCCTTTGAGAGGAACGCGCCCGTATTTTTATTGGATTTTTATGAGGTCATTTCGAGGGTGAGAATTAAGCTTCTTTGCTGCTCTGTTTTCAGCATAACTGTGTTCTTGAGGGAATGGCTTCCAATGTTGTCCGAATTGTTTCTTGGCCTACAGGTATCAGAACGGGGCGTTTAAAGAGTCGATTTGGGGCTACTCGTCGCGAGGATCGCAACCGTAATTTTTTGGGAATTTTTAGAGGTCTGTTTACAGGTGAAAAGGCTTCTTCTCTCTGCTGGTTGGTGCAAAACAGCATGTGCTGTTTTGAGAGTTTTGATTGTGGTGTAATTAATCCTCGGCTTCGATGTTGTTTGTTGGAACAGTGGTTTGTGCGACTGTTTACCGAGGGTGCGGTTCCGGCGGATTTTGGATTTCGTGTGGCTGTGTACTTCACCGACTTCGGCTTTGCCTGCGGAATGCGTTTCAGGTGGGTGCTTTGTTCCGAGAACCGGTGGACGGTTCTCTAATTCTATATGTTAGAATTGCATGCAGGTGTAGGGTACAATACCTGGGATTGATTGGTAAGCTTAACAATGTTGATTTATGGGAATTGCAAGTTAATTATTTCATATTATGACAATGGTATTAATAAGACATTTATGTTGATGATTAGTGGAAGCTTACCTAAGGCAAGGTTACCCTATATGATTAATTATCATGCCATGTTAGCACATAACCTTTTATGAGGCTAGTTTATGCAATGGAAAAAGGATTATGTAGTTATGTGCAGGTTCTACTCTGAGGAGCGATTATGGATCGGAAATTATGGATAGGTATGGTCATTGATAGGTGGGCATGAGGTTTATTTTCTTTATTCTTCTTTGAGGACAAATGCATGCTTGTATGGACATATAGCTAGGCCATCTTTTACTGCTACACTACATACCGGAATTTGACTTAGGAGAAACCATGTTATCCTTTTCTCCTTCTTTGCTAGTCAGGCGGTCTGTGTTGCTCAGATGCGAGCAGGGGTCTGGGATAGTGTAGCCGGGACCTTAGGGTCAGAGACAGGGTGTACTTGATGTTGGATCGTGGGTTAGTGCGGCAACCGCGGACAGTAGGCGGTTGACCGGATCTTGATTATTTTACCCGATTGTGGGTTGTGGGTATTGCGGTGACCGCGGAAATTGGGCGGTTGACCGGATGTTTACTATGCATCAGATTGAGTATCAGATTTCTCTAGTGGATGGAGTTTCCCACTTGTAGAGTACTATTGCATCTGATTGGGGATTGAGGTTTTTTTAGTGGACGGAGTTTCCACTTTGGTCATAGTCTTGATCCAGTCCTGCTATATTGAGATATGTGCTACAGAGATACTTGTGATACTGATGACAGAGATACTATACTCGTGTGGGTCGCTCCCCTCGAGTGCCACTCCGGAGTAGGCGAGATCGGGTTGTCGTACCGGCGTTCAGTTGAGCTTTTACCGGGTTGTCGTACCGACGTTGAGTTGAGCTTTTACCGGGTTGTCGTACCGGTGTTGAGTTGAGCTTTTCCAGTTTTACTGGTCCATCGATTGGGTTTATTCAGGATACTTTTTGTTACACTCGTGCCTGGGGGACCGAGTGAGTCTAGTAGCTGTGTTTAGACCAGTGCTAGTGTTGTTGGGAACCGTTTGGGGTTTGACGGTGGTCCCGTGGTCGTTGTGAGTTCTTTGACCATTGTGTGAGATGTTGAGCATCTCGAGTCTATCCGGTTAGAGAGAGAGGGCTTGGATTTTGACTATAGCCTGCATGAGCCACTACTCGATAGCGAGTTAGTCCGTTTGGACGCCCTACGTAATTCCTGCCCGTCAGCGGGAGGTGGTTGTAGGTGGGCGCAGGTTTGACTGGACCCGATGTGGCAGTCAGCTCGATTGGGTCGATTGAGCACCACGTGTGCGAGTGTTGCATATCTTTATCAGAGTTTCCCCATTTGAGCTTGTAGATAGAGGCATGATAGCTGTAGAGTGTCTCCAGCTCCTTCTTTCAGTTTTACTGCATTGGTTATCTTTTGCCTCTAGTAGTCTTGGTGGGCAGATCGTCGGGCCTAGTGGCGATACCCACTGAGAACTCCCTTTTTGCGTAGTCCTCACGCCCGTCGGGGGTTTCCCCCCCTTTTTGTCCTTTCTCTCCTTGTTTTGCAGAGTCTTGGCGGGTGTTGCCGTTCTGTGGTTGCTGTTCGTGGTGAGGGAGTAGCGAGCTAGATCCAGACCCATCTGGGAGAGTAGCGGTACCCCCCCCCTTTTTGAGGAGATCTTCAGTATAGTCGGTAGATGGTGTTTATTTCCTCTTTTGAGAGACTGATGTAGTGAGGATATGATGTATTGAGAGCTTGTACACTGATATTTTATTTGGGTTGTCTCCCTGTTGAGCTGTGAGTTTTGTACTCGAGGTTATTGTATGATTATCATTTTTGAGAGATGGACATTGCTGTTTTATCTTCAGTTGTACAGTGGTTGATTTTATTTCTATAGCAGTTTTATCTTTTAGCTCTGATATCTGTTTAGTTGTAGCTCTTTTTGCAGGTAGGACGCTTCGCCTATGCGGGTTTAGCATAGGTGGCGGATCTGTTGGCGAGCCCGGTCGCAGCTCCGACCCCGGGGCGTGACAACGTGCAACCTCAAAGAATGTGCACCGTTTTGCGTGCAACCTCGAAGAACGTGCACTGTTTTGCGTGCAACCTCAAAAACATGCATCGTTAGCGTGCAAGCTCGAATGACATGCACCATTTTGCGTGCAAGCTCAAGGAGACAAGAAAAATCGTGGGGAGACTAATTGCAAGTGTCTACAAGCAATTGGGTACGACACAAAGTGGGGGATTCTACCGAAAATGGGTGACCTCTTCCCTTTTCCTCTGCATTGATTTTAGAAGCATTATAGTGAGCATGCTAGTGTAGAATTTGGTGGTATATTTGTATGTTCAAATGAACTTAGACGAAGGTGCCATTTTTGATTTATCAAAATAGGGGATATATGAGCATGTTTAAATGAACTCAGATGAATAGTGCTATTTTATGTAACGTCACGACCTATCCTGCTTTTCTTTAATTCCTTTCGAGATAAATTGGTGTTAGGGGCTTGGTTATCGAGTTTTTCTTGGGTAGAACGTTGGCGCAGATGCAGGTATTTTTCTATGATAGACCCGAAAAACGGTGAACGGCACTACGATCGGATCTGAAATCCGACTTACGGATCTCCCAGAATGGGATCTTGAAGGTCGCGGTATCCATAGTGTGCTCTGGAATCCGTGCTAAGAGTTTGGCACGCTTTTTGAGGAGTGACAATTTTATCTCTTGTATCTAAAATTAAAAAATTCCTTAGAGTACGGATATGGGAATTTTTTCTTTTTACGTACATATGAAAAGAAAAAAAATAAAAGAAATAAATTAATAATGAGATATATTATACCGTTTACGAAAGGAAAATTCTAGTTATAAAAGATCGCCTCCTCAAACCTTCCCTCTTGTGCATGCCGAAGACCAAAACAAAACCCTAGTTCGGAGATAGAAAATAGCGAAGAGAGGGCGGATTCCACCCTTTTTTCGATTAACGTGCCGGAAGCGGGAACGAGACGTCACCGTCATCGGAGGGCGGATCGGATTCTCACAACCGCAAAGATCGGGATCGCGTTGCCTCCTCCATCGGAGAAAGCGTTAGCGATTGTTATTCTCTTTCGTCGATTTAATCACGGGTTTTTTCGGGGTTATTTTGAGATCGGTTTAATCGGTAATT
>JAQNDB010003460.1:0-29250 GCA_029204045.2 Tillandsia leiboldiana | reverse complement strand
CCCTTATCTGTATGGGGAGCATTGCGAAATCTCCACGACCACAAGATCCTAATTACCGGTTCAGCAAAAGGAGCGAATTTGAGCAACGTAGGGTGTTAGAGCTATGAAAGGATATGATCGTAGATATTCTCTACCACCCAGGCAAGGCTAATGTGGTCGCTGTGCCTTGAGTAGGAGGGCGGTGCAAAGTTTGTCTATGTTAATCACAGACCAGGCACGCTATTTAGAGGAAATGAGACGGCTCAAGATAGAGGTTGTGTCCCCGGGGTCTCTGCTAGGCTGACATCCTTAGTCTTGCAGCCCACTCTGCTGGACAGGATCAGGGAGAAACAGAGTGAAGACCCCCACTTGACAAGGATTAGAGATCAAATTCCGAGTGATCAGTCAGGGGACTTTACAATAGATGCTTCGGGAGTACTAAGGTACAGAGGACCGAGCATGTGTGCCAATAGATGCGGAGGAGACAGAGAGCAGATATTGCGAGAGGCCCATTATACACCTTATACCCTACATCCTGGTGGGACTAAGATGTATAAGGACCTTAAGGCACATTCTGGTGGAAAGGCATGAAGAGGGATATTGGGAGATTTGTGGCTCAGTGTTTAACTTGTCAGCAGGTGAAAGCTGAGCATCGAGTGCCAGCTGGCAAGTTACAAAGTCTCCCAATTCCCGAGTGGAAATGGGACCACATTACGATGGATTCGTGGTCGGATTGCCAAGGCACAGGGAGGAGCAGACGCTATCTGGGTAGTTGTAGATAGACTTACCAAGTCGGCGCACTTTCTGCCCATTGCAGACTACGTGGCCACTTGAGCGACTAGCCCAGCTATATCTAGATGAGATAGTTAGATTACATGGAGTACCAGCCTCCATTGTATCAGATAGAGACCCGAGGTTTGTTTCGCGTTTCTGATGAGTTTGCAGACAACCTTGGGGACTCAACTCAGTTCAGTAGGCTTTTCATCCGCAGACTGATGGGCAGTCAGAGCGGACTATACAAATCCTGGAGGACATGTTGAGGGCTTGCGTCCTGGATTTCGGCGGAGGGTGGATTCGGCATTTATCTTTGGCTGAATTCGCGTACAACAATAGCTTTCAAGCGAGCATTCAGATGGCTCCGTTTGAAGCGTTGTATGGACGCAAGTGTCGATCACCGCTTTATTGGAGTGACGTGGGAGAGGGGCGGACCTTGGGACCAGATGTATTGATAGAGGCAGAGGAGAAGGTCCGAGTGATTTGAAAGCATCTTTAGACCGCCCAAAGCCGACAGAGGAGTTATGCCGATGTTCGGCGACGAGACTTAGGAATTTCAAGTTGGAGATCATGTATTCCTGAAAGTCTCGCCGTCCAAAGGAATCAGGAGATTCGGCATTCGTGGAAAGCTTAGCCCCCGATACATTGGACCCTTTGAGGTATTGGGGCGTATCGGGCCAGTTGCCTACCGACTCGCACTTTCTCCAAGGCTTGCTGGTGTCCCATGATGTATTTCATGTTTCTACTTTGAGGAAGTATATCTTCGACCCATCGCACGTCATCGACTTCACACCGCTTGAGATCAGCGAGGATTTGAGGTATGAAGAACGCCCACTGCGAGTTCTGGATCGAGAGGTGAGAGAATTACGCAGTCGGGCCATTCCCTATGTAAAGATCCAATGGAGCAATCATGACGAGGCCGAGGCTACATGGGAGCTCGAGTCGAAATGAGGGATGCCCGCCCCTACTTATTTGAGACATCGGACTGAGGATTATTGTTTAGTCTCGTTTCGAGGACGAAACTCTTTTTAGTGGGGGAGGATGTGATGATCCGGACTCCCGCAGGAACTGTGCAACATTAAATAGTGACTGTAGGGAGCTTATTCGGTGAAGCAGAGCTTGTAGAATCGAAATTGGACATTTAAGATAGACTCTGCGCGAAAATCGGAGCAAATGGAATTTTCCGGGAGCTTTCGGCAAAATTTCGGATGAGAATTTGGCGAAATGGACGTCGTATTTGGACTCAGCGCGCGAAAACGATCGAAACAGTATATTTACTTTAATTTTTCGGCACCTCGGTACTGTTCACGCCGGAACAGTAACTCCGGCCGCCGGAATTACTGTTCCGGCGACCGGCGAGCGCGGCGCACGGCGGCGGCAGCGGCGCAGCGGCGGCGCAGCGTGGAGTGCGGAGGCACGCGGCACGGGCAGCGCGGGCAGGCGCGGGCAGGCGCTCGGGTGCGCGGTCCATGGGCCTGGCGTGCACCGGGAGCACCGAAGACCTCCTGTGCCACGTGGCGCTTCCCCATTGGCCGGCTGGCTACTAGAAGCACGTGGGAAGGTGACACGTGGCAGCACCCGGTTGGCCGACATCTTCCGGAAGACCGGCGCGGGGACCGGGCCTGTGCACCACGTGGACACGTGGCGGCTTCTGAGTGGCCCTTGCACAGGCTGTTTCCTGTTTTGTGGACACGTGGCGCGTTTTGGTTGGCCCGTTTCGGTGTTTCCTGTTCGGATCCGATCCTGTGTGGAGCCTCAGCCCATTATAAATAGGGTCCCCCACCCCTCCTCATTCCCCACCTCAAAATCCGAGCTCTAGAGAGAGAATCTCAGTTTGAGCCCTCTACAAAAGTTCTTCCTCTCTCTCTCCTCTCTCTCTCTTCAAAATTCCAGAATTTCTGGAGTTACAGTTAGTGAGCTATCTGCGACGCGGCGCACTGCGACGGTTCTCTTTTTTCGGCCCATTTCCCGTCGCAGTTCCGTCGGAAATTCCCTGAGTGGTAACCAGAGGAATTTTTGGACGATTTTCATGACAGCGCGTTCCTAAGAGGTAAGGCTTCGATTTCCGTGTTGATCACTTTGCTCCATATCGTACTTTTGGCACGTTTCCCGAGGTCTCTTTGACCCCCCTTTTTGCTGTGGAAATTTCTGGACAGCGTCAACTTCCTCCGATTTTTATCTCGGCGTAGGAGCATCAGATCGAGACGTTTAAAGAGTCGATTTTGATCTACTCTTCGCGAGGAACGCAACCATATTTTTTTTGGATTTTTCTGAGCACTGTACAGAGGTGAAAAACTCCTCTCTTTTCGTGCCATTTGAAAAATAGCAAAAGATGTATATTTATGAATACTATAGTTACACCCTGTGCAATGTGTGTTGCTGTAGGGGCATCGTTTTTGGCAGACAGCAGTTTTAGGGGACTGTGGACAGCCAGGAGTGTGAGGACCTGGACCCCTGCAATGTTGATTACTGGCTGACCAGCAGCTTCTGGAGGCCTACGCGGCGTGTCGGTGACGTTTGTACACCAATTGGACACTTTTTATGGACTCGGTGTGTTGATTGGAGCACGAGAGTAGTCTGATGACTCCGTCGAATGTTTAGAAGTGGTTTCGCGCGATTCAGATGTCAAAATTGGACTCCGGGCGAAGTTTGGGTAAAGGATTACCTCTCTGGTCGCCTTCGGGAATATTTAGAGTTGGAATTTAGCAAATCAGACTTCAGGTTTGGACCCGGCGGGGAAAATCGGATCGAGTGGGCATTCGGCAAAATTTTCGGATGAGAATTTGGAAAAACTGACATCGTTTTCGGATTCAGCGCGCGAAATCGCTAAGTTTGGACTATTTACTTGTTTGATTTGGAGCCCGGATGAAGTGCGCGCTTTTCGAGGCGCGTGCACGGATCCCGAGGTGCGGCACGCTTTTCGAGGCGGCGTCGCGCGGCTCGGAGCGCGGCGGCGCACTGTGCGAGGTGCACAGGCGCCTCGGGAACGCGCTCCTGCGTGGGTGACCCAGGGGCCGCCACGTGGCGGGCCCCCGTTGGCGCCCGCGCGGAAGGGGAGCGGGGGCTACGGTGTGGCGCTCGCGGTGTCCCGCGCGCATGTGGCGCGCGGGTGCGGCGCTTGCGTGGCACGCGGTGACGCGTGCCGCGTGGCGCTGTGGGCGCGCGCGTGGACCGGGCGCGCGCGCCCATGTGCGGTGGACCGGGGGAGGAAGGCTCCCCATTGGCTGCCGCGGTGGACCAGTGCTGTGGACCGGGTCTGTGGACCACCTCCCTCTTCCCCTTTTTTCTTCTTCTTCTTCTTTCTTCCCCGCGCCATTTTCTCCTCTTTTCTTTCTTTCTTCTCCACCCGAGCGAGAGAGGAAGTGAGGAGGGAATTTTTGGGTGGCGCGGCGGTGCACCGTGGACCTCGCGAAGCGCGCGAGGTGTTCCAAGGAGGCGGTTGGGCGGCGCGACGCGGTCGAGGTAGGTCCCACGTGTTATTCTTATGGTATTTTGGCACAGTTTTGGAGCATCCTTTTGGACATTGGATTTGACCCCTTACTCTCGTCTGTGTTAGGGACCGTGTTTTATTGCTCCGTTTTGCGTGTGGACCCTGACGGCGTGCACCGTTTTGCGTGCGGACTCCGTTTTGCGCGCGGGTTTCGGCACCGTATTCCGTTTTGCGTGCGGACTCCGTTTTGCGCGCGGGTTTCGGCACTGTGTTCCGTTTTGCATGCGGACTCCGTTTTGCGCGCGGGTTTCGGCACCGTGCTCCGTTTTGCGTGCGGACTCCGGCGGTGTGCACCGTTTTGCGTGCAACTTGTTGTGCGAGCTCGGATTGAGTCGTGCTTTTACTCTCTTTGGATCTACGCGTCGCAAGGATTACCGTCGTGTTTTTCCGGAGAATTTGCTGAGATCCGCCCGAAGGTATACTTCTTTCCCCTTTACTGTGCGGCGTATTACAGTTGTGTTTGTTGCGGACTTTCGCGCTCACCGCGTTGTGGAATTTGTAACTCGGCCTCCGGGACTCGGATTTTGGTGTACAGGTACTCGTTTCGAAGGGCTCGACGCGACGATCGCGTCCGTATTTTTGGTGGATTTTTCTGAGTCCGTTCTGCAGGTAAAAATTGCACATCTTCAGGGCTGGTTCCAGCAGATGGTGTATACTTGGATGTTTTAGCATAAAGTGTAACCTTGGACCTTTTGTTGTACCCAGGAAGGTTCGCAAGTATTTTTGGAACACTGCTAGGAGCCGAGGTTTGCGCGACATGTACCGTGGTTATGGGTTCAGCTGATTGTGCGTGCAAGTGGACACGCTCTTCACCGACTCCAGGTTTGCCTTGGATTGAGCACTTCAGGTGGGTAAGCTTAATTTAGTAACTGTATAAGATTTTTATATCATGGTGAATGTAAGTGCACATGTGGGGTATCATCCCTCTATGATTGATAACAGGCGTATTTGATGTACAACCGATATGAGCGAGAGGTAAGCAAGGAATGGCCCACTTGGGTGAGATTGGTATACCATAGTAGGAATGTTTTAGCATGCTTTACTAATATATGCTTCACCCACTTTTATTATTTCTGAGAACAAAGCATGCGTGCATGGACATGTAGTTAGGCCATCTTTTACCGCTGCACTACTTTTGGAACTTGACTTAGGAGAAACCATGTTATCCTTTTCTCCTTCTTTGTTAGTCAGGTGGTCTGTGTTGCTCAGGTTCGAGCAGGGGTTCTGGGTAGTGTAGTCGGGACTTGGTGTCTGGGACAGGTTGGATTAGTTGTGGGGCTTTGCGGCAACCGCGGATATTGGGCGGTTGACCGGACATTTATTTATGCACCAGATTGGGTATCCGATTTCTCTAGTGGATGGGTTTTCCCACTTTGATCAGAGTCATGATCCAGTCCTACTGATTATGATACTTTTGTTACTGGATACTGAGATACTTTACTCGTGTGGGTCGCTCCCCTCGAGTGCCACTCCGGAGTGCGCGGCAGACAGACTTTGAGTCCTTGAGACTCCTTTGCTTCGGTGTTATGCGTAGGCTGGCATACCCGTCGCGGCAGGCAGAGCAGGCAGTACCAGTTCTACTGGTGGCATTAGATTGGGCTTATTACAGACCTTTGCTTTATAGTTGCGCTCGTGTCAGGGGGACCGAGTGGAGTCTAGTGGCGGTGTTTGGACTAGTGCTAGTGTTGTTGGGAACCGTTTGGGGGTACGGTGGTCCCAAGGTCATTGTGAGTTGTTGACCGTTGTAGGCAGGGCAGGCATAGCAGGCATGGCAGGTATAGGCAGGCATAGGCAGGCATAGCAGGCATAGGCAGGCAGAGCAGGCATGGCAGGCATAGGCAGGCATAGGCAGGCATAGGCAGGCATAGGCAGGCATAGGCGGGCATAGCAGGCATAGGCAGGCAGAGCAGGCATGGCAGGCATAGTAGGCGTAGGCAGGCAGGGCAGGCATGGCAGGCAGGCAGGCATGGCAGGCATAGTAGGCGTAGGCAGGCAGGGCAGGCAGGCAGGCATGGCAGGCATAGTAGGCATAGGCAGGCAGGGCAGGCATAGCAGGCATGGCAGGCATAGGCAGGCAGGGCAGGCATAGCAGGCATAGGCAGGCATAGCAGGCATAGGCAGGCATGGCAGGCATAGTAGGCATAGGCAGGCAGGGCAGGAATAGGCAGGCATGGCAGACATAGTAGGCATAGGCAGGCAGGGCAGGCATAGGCAGGCATGGCAGGCATAGTAGGCATAGGCAGGCAGAGCAGGCATAGGCAGGCATGGCAGGCATAGCAAGAATGGTAGTCATAGCAAGCTTAGTGGCTTGATAGCTATTGAGAGGGTCCAGCTTCTTTTTATCAGTCTTTACGGCTTTGGTTAGTTTTTGTCTTTTGAGGACTTGGTGGGCAGACCGTCGGTCCTGGCGGTGGTACCCACTGAGAACTCCCTCCTTTGGTGTAGTTCTCACACCCTCTGGGGTTTTCCCCCTTCTTTTTCCTTCCTCTCATTTGTTTTGCAGAGTCTTAGCGGGTGTTGCTGATTCTGCGGTTGTTGATCGAGGCGAGGGAGTCGCGAGCTAGATCCCTACCCATGTTTGGAGAGTAGCGGTACCCCTTTAGAGGAGAGCTTCAGTAGATTAGTTGTTTTATTTCCTCTTTTGAGAGACTGATGTAGTGAGGATATGATATGTATTGAGAGCCTGTACACTGTTGTATTTATCGGAGGTATCTCTCGGTTGAGTCTCGACCTTTGTATATGAGGATATTGTATGATTTATCATTTTGGGAGATGGACATTGTTGTATGATTTTCAGTTGTACAGTGGATGATTTTAGTTATACAGCAGTTTTATCTTATAGCTCTGATATCTGTTAGCTGTAGCACTTGTTTTGCAGGTAGGACGCTTCGCCTATGCGGACTTTGGCATAGGTGGCGGATCTGTTGGCGAGCTCGGGTCGCAGTTTCGACCCCGGGGCGTGACAAGGAGACTATCTGGGTGTGATCTGAGCTGTTCAAGGTGGGCGGTTGTTGCTTACCTCATTTTTGACAAGCTCACTGGGATTACTGGAACTCCCCTAAAATTTAATATGACAATTGATGAGAACCACTGGGACAAACTAATATGATAATTGATAAGAACCATTGGGACAAACTAACAGGACAACTAACAGGACAACTAACAGGACAAACTAACAGGACAACTAACAGGACAATTGATGAGAACTATTGGGACGAACTAATGTGACAATTGACGAGAACCGCTGGGACGAACTCTCCTAAAATTTAATATAACCCCACAGATGATATGATGACTTATATTGGGACACTGTGATTGAGACAAAGGCTATAATCTCGCATGCAAATGACTTTTATTCAGTAAATCAATCTTTTTAAATCTTTGACACTATTTTACAACTTTTAAAATAAAGACAGTTGCATGCATGCCCGGACATCAGGTAGGGCCACTATTTATTGCTACACTATCATATTAAGACTTGACATGTTTTATTGCTCTCTTTTGCTTTCAGTTGCTTGTCGCTCGAGTATGAGCAGGGGTTTGGGATAGTATAGCCAAGGTTATGTTAGATTATAAACTTGTGGGGTGTTGCGGTGACCGCGGACTGTAGGCGGTCGACCGGATGTTTATCCTTGCATCAGAATGGGGTTGAGTCTGGTCTATTTTTGGCATCAGCAGGGGATCGGGCTTTTCTCTAGTGGATGGTTTTTCCCACTTATTGAGTACTATGGCATCAGATCAGGGTTTCTTAGTGGATGGCTTTTCCCACTTTGATCATAGTCATGATCCAGTCCTGCTGTTTACGGCACTTATGATACTTATTACTGAGGTACTTTTACTCGTGTGGGTCGCTCCCCTCGAGTGCCACTCCGGAGTGTGTTACAGGCAGGCTTGAGTCCTTGAGACTCTCTTTCCCTATCGGTGTTACGCATTGGCCAGCATACCCGATTTGGCAGGCAAGGCACAGCAGGCAGTACCAGTTTTACTGGTGGCATAAGATTGGGTTTATTCAGGCAGGCATGTTAGATACTGATGCATACATACAGTCATTCCTTTTGGCACTGCATTTAGAGGCATGCTAGTGGTGGTTTCCCCTTTATTCAGCAGTTCTGCTTACAGCTTTACCACTTTTTCCTTTCGGGCCTCTAGTAATCCTAGTGGGTGCATCAGAGTTGAGGTTTTGCCCACTAGGGGAGGCTACTGGTTTATTTGGTAGTTCTCACCCCCATTGTTCTTTTCTGTTTCTTTCTTCTCCTTTATTTTTGCAGAGTCGTCTGCGGGAGCTGCTAGGCCATCGGCAGCTGATCGAGGTAAGGGGATCGCTGAATAGATAGATCTCCTGGGAGACTAAGAGCTGTTAGATAGATGCTGCACCCTTTACTCAGACTGTGGTATTCCTCTTTTATTTTAGGTCTGGCTTTCGCCAGCTGGTTGTACTATTTTGGTGAGCTGGGAGATTATTGTACTTATTACAGCTTTATTTGTAGTTCCAGTCTGAGATACTATGTGGTTCTTCTACTTCAGCTCTGTATTATGCTCTTTTATTGTTCATATTATATCGGAGCAGGTTACCAGCGCTTCGTGTACTCGGGAAATCCCGTGTGCACGGCGGATCTGTTGGCGAGCCCGGGTTCCGGGGCGTGACATTCAACGCCCTGGAGACACACAGCAAAAGCGAATGTATGGTCCTCAATTCGACAAAAACAGCGAAGATTGTCTACTGAACAAGACAGTGTGTCTACTAATCTCCAACAGATTATCTCTGAGCAACATAAGATGAAAAGAAAGTGCTCCACAATGTCAAAAATGCTTCAAGCAATTTTGAAGAAGTTGGATTGTACCAATCCCACTAGTTCTGATTCAGACTGACTTAACTTTCTTTCTAATCTTTTTGTGCAGGATTTCAGTTTTTAGGTTTTAATGTTATGTTTTTACTTTTCTTTAGTTTTAGTTCTCAGGTTTTTCTTGATTTTGAAATTTTTTACTCTCCTTAAATTTTTGTAATTTTGGCTTAGTTTGTGACAAAAAGGGGGAGAGAAGAGTTTAGAGAGAACTTGAACAATGATGATGTGAAAACTGTGTGAATGTGTGAACATCAAGGTAAGTATCACTTCAACTTCAACTTTGTTTTTTTTTATCTTGTGATTTGTTGCCTGTCCCTACTAACTATTCGACTAACTATTTGGGAATGCAATATGACTAACAAGTTGATGTTGGACTAACACTTTGTGACATTTGGTTTTTGAATGTTGGTTTTTGACTAACAAAACCAAGTACAGAGATATGTTGGTTTTTGACTATGATTCTCTTACATATCTGAATTCTCAAATGTCATGATGATCAGATAAACTCTATCTCTGTACTTGGTTTTGTATGTTTCAATTCTTGAGGTATCTAACGATTCTTTTTGTCAAGAATGATTTCTGTGTGCAGAGAGTACAGATGTCTAAGTCTAGAGTCTGTTTTAGGAGTTTATCTCATGTTTTTAAAATTTTTGGATCTCCATTGTAAATTTTTGTTGTATGGCGATAGCAACAAAAATATCTTTTTGAATTTTCTTTAGTGGATTTGTGTTTTGTCACGAAACCGCCAAAGGGGGAGATTGTTACGGATTTTGTTTTGGCGCATTTCGTGAAAGTGTTAAGTCTTGAAGATTGAAGATGAATGAAGTTTGGATCATATACCTCAATCTCAAGAAAGAAGAATTCAAAAGGATCAGGTAAGTCTAACTAAATATTTTTGGTGATCCGAATACTTCTTGTAGTGTAGAAACACTTGGAAGAATTTTTTAGCGCATAAAAATCAAGAACTGGACATGGGACATGTTCAGGATCCGGATCAGACAGTCCAATCCGGATCCCGAAGGGTACTTGTTCATTGGCAAATCCGATCCGGATCATAGCCATTTCGATCTGGATCCCGAACATGGGAATTTGCTGAAATTCGTGAACGATCCGGATCGTGGATTACAATCCGGATCCCGAACCCTGTTTCTCTGGAATTGGCTGACTCGTTACGATGATCCGGATCACAGCTAATCCGATCCGTATCGCCGTCGTGAAAATTTCCAGAAACGACAGTTTTTGAATCCTTATCTTCTTCCTAGGGTTTCTAACCTATAAATAGACCCTATGATTCTTTTTCTAAGGTTAATCCACATAGAGCCATCATAATCAAATATCATCTTATACGGCCCTAGATCCACATATAGAGAAGAAAGGAAATCATTAGATATTACTCTATGTTTCTTCATCTATATTGATTAGTTTGATTCTAGGTTTTCATACTCACATCCTGAGTTGAATCAAACTAATGAATACTTAGATGGTATTTCCTATCTATCTTTGATCTAAGTATTCGGCGGATCATCACCACCCAAAAACAACGATTTACCCCAAAATCGACGCGTGGACTCGCGTGGCCTTGTGGATTCAAGGTGCAACCGCTCTCATGGATTCGGAGCGAGGTACGTTCCTGGATTCGAAGCGTGCTACTGGGTGAAGACCGTGGATTCGGTCAGACGTCGTGGACTCAACGTTGGACGCCGTGGATTCGGCGTTGGACGCAGATCGTGGATTTGAGACGCGTTGCGGAGCGAGCGGAGAAGATCAACTAGGAGCGTATGGAAAAGGTTGAGTCGTCTGTGAGTACGGTATATCACCTTGTACGTGTTTAATTCTAGTGGATTTCACCGTGTTATCGGTCCCGTGGTTTTTTACTCCGGTTTGGAGTTTTCCACGTAAAAATCTTGCGTGTTCATTTATATTTCCGCATTGGGTTTTTATTGCGCAATGATTTTTTGAGTGTTTATTGTTTACACCTATTCACCCCCCTCTAGGTGTTTTTTCCCCTATTTAGATCTATATTACATATAACCCAACACTAGGCAGAGTGACCCTTGCGCATGCACGGCGTAGAGAAGTACAATAACACTTTAACCGCACTAGCTAAGTACGAAAGAGAAAGGAGAAAGTAGCCAATCGACATTTCTAATACGGCCACCAAATTTAGAAAGGATAAATCCACGGGTTGTAAAACGGTGCCCACACGACACCTAAATTTTATTAAACATTTTCGCAATCTTTTTACTTGATTTGAAAAGAGTGGCCGAATTAACAACTAGTAAGGGAATAACGTTCATCCACGATAAAACACAGTTCAAACCCAACATCCACAATAATGTATCACACACACATAAGCTAACTAACCGAAATAATCAAAACATAAGTAAAAGAAAGGTCACCAGCCCCTAATCGGGGGCTAAAAACCTCGAGTCGCGGCCTCACCGTCGTCCCGGATCCCACCCCTGACCGAACCTGTCATAGTGTGGGAAGTCAGTGACCAAAGGGTAAGAGGTAGATGTAAAACATGTAAGATGCTATAAGTACTGAAAAGAAAGCAAACCGATAAACCAGAGCATCCAAAACTCCCCCTCATGAATCCACAGTACCCCTGTACGTCAGAACGGAACACCTGCCAAAAGGTCTAAAGACCCCCAGCAAACAGAAACACCTTGCTCTCACCTTGGTGCTTTTAACCACTCTACGGTACTTGTGTAGCACCTTAAGTAACCATAAGGGGTCCCCACCACGTCACCTTGTGGGGTACACGGGTCAACGTACCACCTCTCTAGAAAAGTACACTGATGCGGTGGCCAAACCGCTGGTGTGCGCGTAAGCAGCCATGAGCATAAAGACCGAAGTCGGTGTGTGATATAGAGCACCGCGACACCAGTCGCAACAGATAGTAATAAAGGGATACTCATGCGAAAAGGGGTTAGTTGAAAACCATCAGCACATCTACTTTACTCTTACATAGAACATGATAAGACCTCACTTTAAAATGGACACATGAAAAGGGTACCCACCTTGAATCGCGTTGAACAAAACACCTGAAACCGTCCTGTGCCCTTGCACAACTCCCGGACCCCTAAAAGTCCCCAACAAAAACATCAGTAACACCTAACTTAAAAAAACCCAGACCACCCGAGTAGAGAAACGAACTAAGAGACGCACGGGTGGACACAGAGAATGGGCGGCGGAGCTTGACAACCCTGCGCGGGCGATTTCCCCGCGCGGAGTGCGTTGCAGAGCGACCCTGCGCGGGCACCAGCCCCGCGCTGCAAGTTCCCCGCGCGGTGCGTGCTGCGTAGCAGCCCCGCGCGGACGCGCGCTGCCTTCGGGCAGCGCGGGCACCAGCCCGCGCAGCCCCGCGCGCTGCCTGTGGGCAGTGCCCCGCGCGGCACCCGCCCGCGCAGCCCCGCGCTGCCTTCGGGCAGCGCCTCGCGCGGCACCAGCCCGCGCGGGCGCGCGCTGCCTACGGGTAGCACCCGCGCTGCACCAGCCCGCGCGGCCGCGGGCTGCCTGCGGGCAGCGCCCCGCACCGCACCAGTCAGTGCGGGCGCGCGCTGCGTGCGGGCAGCGCCCCGTGGGGCACCAGCCTGCATGTTGCGCGCTGCCTGAGGGCAGCGCCCCGCGCGGCACTAGCCCGCGCGGCGCGAGCTGCCCGCGGGCGGCGGCCCCGCGCGGTCTGCCGCACCGTATGTGGTGTGGCCCCGCGCGGCGGTGGCCCGTGCGCGGCACGCCGCACCGTAGGTGGTGCGGCCCCGCGCGGCAAGAGGTGCGGCGGCGGCGGCGACGCGACGAACGTTGAAACCCTAAAAGCCCAAGAAAACCCAACCAAGAACGACGAAAACGCAATAACTAACGCCGCTTACCTTGATCTATTGGAGAAGATGATCCGTTCCCGTTCCTCGTGGTGGTGAGGATCCGGACCCGCTCCCTACTGACGGTAACGTCTCGTTCCCGACTTCCGGCACGTTGATCGAAGAAGATTCGGGTTCCGCTTTCCTTTTTCTCTCTTTTCTCTCCGATTAGGATTTCCTTTTTCTTGGAGGATAATTAATATAATATCATTAATTTCCCTTTTCTCATATGTACAATAAATCCCTAAATGCGATAAACGGGATTCTCTAACTAACTTTTAGATAAGAGTGCCACCTAAGCCAAGTTCTAAACCAGTCGGCGCGGATTTTGATGCACCAAAGCCTTAACGGATTCGACTTATCCCATCATACCCGTTAACACAAATGACTCAATCCGGGAGATCCGCAAGTCGGATTTCGAATCCGATCGCTCCGCCATTCACCATTTCTCGGGCTCTATCATGGAAAAATATCCGCAAACCATGACGGTCTACCCAGGAAAACTTGCTAATTTATTTCCCCTAATAAACTAATTTATTAAAAAGGGAATTAAAAAAGGATAGGAAAAGTCATGATACTACATCACACACCCCTTAAAAGAAGTTTTGTCCTCGAAACTTAACATCAACCCGTGCTAAATAAATCAGGATAACACACTCTCATCTTTGATTCTAACTCCCAAGTTGCTTCACGCTCTTCATGATTACTCCACAACACCTTCACATTGGGGATCACCCGGTTGCGCAACTTTTTGTCTTCCCGTGCCAAAATTCGTATCGGTGTCTCATCAAAGCTCAAGTCCTCTCGAAGCTCAATAGCAGAATCATCAAGAACAAGCGACGGATCGGGGAGGTATTTCCGGAGCATCGAAACATGGAAAACGTTGTGCACCCGATCGAGGTTTGGCGGCAAAGCTAAACGATAAGCTACCGGGCCAATGCACTCCAGGATTTCAAAAGGTCCAACGAATCGCGGGCTCAATTTGCCCCGCAAGCCGAACCGTTTGATCCCTTTGGATGGCGAGACCCGGAGCAAAACGTGCTCCCCAACTTGAAACTCCAAGTCACGACGTCTTCGGTCTGCATAACTCTAGGCGGTCAACAACCGCTGTCTGATGAGGCGCACCTTTGCCTCGGTCTCCTCTACTAAGTCCGGTCCCAGGAACTTCCTGTAGGGCCCCAAAACCCCATGTAGCTTTTTCCCGTGAATCCACTATGTGAAACACCTAGTATTGGTGTGTTGGGCCTATAACGCATCAAATGGATGTGTTGGATGGACTCAGTGAGGTCCCTAGATCAAGCCTGTCCTTCGACTGCTTTTGCCAAATTTTAGAAGAGGTTTTAGGCTGATCGGAGCTCGGATTTGGATTCAGCGCGGAAAAACGCTTGAAAACGGCTATTTGCTTATATTTTTCTGAGTCCGGATGTCCAAAAACGGGCTCCCGAAAGTTTTCAGTGGATTCGGGTGCATGGGGGAGGCCGTAGACCGGCCGGGTGCCACATGGCGGCCTATTATTGGCCGGTTTAGGTTGCGCGGTCCACAAAGCGGCGCTGGGTGGCGTATGGACTGGCGCGGGGACACGTGGCGCCCCAGGAGTGGCCGGCGCGCGATGCGCGGCCCACGGAACCCCGCGCGGGTGCATAGACCGGGCGCGGGGACACGTGGCAGCTTGTGATTGGAGGGCTCATGCGGCGCGGTCCACGGAGGTGCACGCCGGTGCCTCGGGATGCGTGCGCGTGTGGGGGGCAGGCCGCGCGGTCGGCGAGGCGCACGTGGGCGTGGTCGGCGGGTCGCGCGGGCGGGCCACGTGGCGCCCAGCCATTGGCGGGCGCCACCCACCCGCGTTGACGGGGGTGCGCCACGTGGCGGCGTCCGAAGGGCCTTGCACTTGTTGTTCCCTGTTTGGGACACGTGTCAAGTGCTGGCAGTTTCGAGCGCTGGTCGGACGGGAGCGCTGGTGCGACTATTGGATTCGGGCGCCCGAAAAGTTGCGCCCGAATCCAATAGTATGTGCTTTTGGGCTTGGGCCTATAAATAGGCCCCTTGGGCCTTCTTTTGTGATTTTTCTGGGCAGTTTCGCAGGAAAAGCCCTATTGTGAATTTCTTCCTTTTTCAGTGCTGCACCTTGAGGAGAAGTTCCAAAATTTTTGGAGGACGCTACTTCGACGTCTACTGCGATTCGGCGCACTGCGACACACCTTCCTTGTTAGCCTTTTTCGTCGTGTTTCGGTCTGCGGACTCTCCTAGACTACCCCGAAGAAATTTTTGGGTGATTCTTGCGCCCACGTTTTTACAACAGGTAGGGCTATGACTTTTGTATTTTCAGCTTCTCCGTATTTTGAGGTTTTTTTGGGCTTTTTGGACCATTTCTGTGACCCCTTTTTTCTATGATGGAATTTGGATAGCACCGAGGTTTTTGTGGGTTTTCTCAGCACCCGAGAGTCGGAACGAGGAGTGCAAGTACTCGATTTACATCTACGCGTCGCAAGGAACATCGTCGTAATTTTTTTAGAATTTTTGGAGATTTTTTCAAAGGTGAAAATTATACTTTTTCTGGACTGAGTACTGCAGACTTTTGATCATTGGAAGTTTCGCGTGTACCGCGATGATTAATTTGTATCTTGGCCTACAGGTGTCGGATCGGGACGAGTAAGTACTCGTTTTTCATCTACTCGTCGCGAGGATCGCAACGGTGATTTTTTCGGATTTTCTAAGGACTGTACTGAGGTGAATTTCCTCGTTTTCCGTGCTGTTTTGCAAAATAATATTTACTGCTGTGGAGTTGTTCATTTTTGCCGTGTGCGATCTATATTGCTGTAGTTCTCGCATTTTGGAGGCTGCGGGGATCGAGGATCTTGGACAGCAAGGAATCTCGTATTGTTGTAGTTCACGCTTTTCGAGGTGGGTAGTTGTTGTGGACCTCATCTTTGATTTACTCACTAGGAATATTAGAGTGATCCCCGTTGTTGAATGCCGATTAGTATATCGTGGTTAATATGCATGCTTGTATAGATTAGACATGTGCTATGTTAGTACTTAGTGTTCCTATGAGATCTTTATTATCCTGGGATAGCATGCTCTAATTAATGAATGAAGAATGATATTTGTCTTTCTTTTATCATCATGAGGACACTTGCATGCTTGTATGGACATCTAATTAGGCCACATTTTTCTGCTACACTATCATTGGAATTTGACTTAGGAGAAACCATGTTGGCACCTTTTCTCCTTTTATTATGATACATGTGGTATTGCTCGGGTTGAGCAGGGTTGTAGGATAGTGTAATACTCGAGAAATTTGAGTTTGTAAAAGTTAATAAAATAAAGAGTAAAATTCAAATGTGAATGCGTGTGAGGAAATGAAAAATTAAACTTAAGTGGCTGTATACCGGTGTGCAAATTGCACAGTTTTCGAAGCACTATTTCCGCTTTTCAGATCCGAGTTTGATCTCGAAAATATGAAATCGCCAGTGTGACCGTCTTATCGAATCGATTGAAAATGGCATAGACCGATTTTTTATCCGATGGTGGGACCCGCGACTTAAGTGAATAGTGAAATGAATAGTAACTCCCTGATTTAATTCTCTCGCTTGCCAACGTCGGCCGATCGACTGTCTGGAGTCTGAATCTGACGATCCAGGTAGTCGATTTGAATGGCGTTGTCGTTCTGAACACATTGGCGCTGACCAAATTTGCGTTTGACTAGCCTGAAGCATCGTAAAGCGTGCCGAACTGTATAAATTAGCGTTTAAGATGGATTTTAAAATTATCAAAGTTCGATTTCAATGAACCAAAATCGCTACTCAATAGGTTTCGTCGAGACGGACGTCGTGGTGGTGCCCGTTTTTCAGTTTGACGACCTGGTTGTCTCGAAAAGCGACAAAAAGCGACGTATTTGCATAAAAGTTCCCGCATTTTATGCGCGGAATCCGATGAGACTCTTTGGAGAGGGACCTGTGCGTAAGACTTATCCCCAGGAGGGGACCCAACCCTAAATAGTGCGATTAGAAGGAATAGTTAGCATTTTTGCGCAACTAGGTTAAAAAGAGAGCTAGGGTTCAAGAGACCTAACCTCGGAACCCTCTCCACCCAGCCGCCATCAGAGGAGTCTCCTCGACTCCTTTGCGCTCTCCACGACAGTTACGCCGCCGGCCGCCGCCTCCCCTCGCCAGAGAAGCAAGAGAAGGCAACATGGTGCCTTACTCGCGGATTTGGTTGGGAGGTATGCAACGTGAGAGCTTTGGATCCCTCCAAGTCATCTCTGGAGCTGTCTCCGATCTCTTGAGACGCGGCCTGTGAAGCGTGGGCGCCTAGATCCGACGCATGCCGGAGGTGCACCATCTCCTTCTTCCTCAAGTCCGGTAAGAGGAGTTTCCTTTTCTTGGATTTCTTTGCGACCCGACTTCTTGCAGTAGGTTCCTGACATCGCAAGGACTCCCTAGGTCAAGCCCCGAAGTCTCCGGACTCTCGGTTGCCGGCGGGTCGGAGATAGGTCGCCGGAACCCTAGTTTTCGGCCGGGATTTGTGAGCGCCGCCTCCGAAACTCCGGCGCTTGAACTAAATTGACCAGAAGGTCCTGTTTGTCCCCAGAATATACCCCACGAAGTTTGGTAGGATTTGGTGCAGTGTGGAGTGCGGGAGAGGAAGCCCTAGGTTGCGGGTTCTTGGTGTTGGCCGAGCAACGCCGCCCCATCGCCGCCGTCGCTCCTCCGGCGCCGGCCAAACCTAGTAAGTCTTCTTACACCTTGGGCATCCCACTAGTCCATTTGCATGTGACCCATGCAGCTTATGTTAAGGATTTTGTTTTGGCGCATTTCGTGAAAGTGTTAAGTCTTGAAGATTGAAGATGAATGAAGTTTGGATCATATACCTCAATCTCAAGAAAGAAGAATTCAAAAGGATCAGGTAAGTTTAACTAAATATTTTTGGTGATCCGAATACTTCTTGTAGTGTAGAAACACTTGGAAGAATTTTTTATTGCATAAAAATCAAGAACTGAACATGAGACATGTTCAGGATCCGGATCAGATTGTTCAATCCGGATCCCGAAGGTGGTTCGTTCATACACCAGTTCAATCCGGATCGTAGCTTCCCTTGATCCGGATCCCGAACATTGAGTTTACCATTTTCCTTGAACGATCCGGATCAGGCTTCGCAATCCGGATCCCGAACGTTGATGTTTGGTGAACTGTATGAACGATCCGGATCAAGCACTTCGATCCGGATCCCGAACCTTCGTTTTTCTGGAACTGCCTGACTCGTTACGACGATCCGGATCACAGCTAATCCGATCCGGATCGCCGTCGTAAAAATTTCCAGAAACGACAGTTTTTGATCCTTATCTTCTTCCTAGGGTTTCTAACCTATAAATAGACCCTATGATTCTTTTTCTAGGGTTAATTCAAAAAATCCACATAATCCATATAGAGCCGTCATAATCAAATATCATCTTATACGGCCCTAGATCCACATATAGAGAAGAAAGGAAATCATTAGATATTACTCTATGTTTCTTCATCTATATTGATTAGTTTGATTCTAGGTTTTAATACTCACATCTTGAGTTGAATCAAACTAATGAATACTTAGATGGTATTTCCTATCTATCGTTGATCTAAGTATTCGGCGGATCATCACCACCCAAAAACAACGATTTACCCCAAAATCGGCGCGTGGACTCGCGTGGCCTTGTGGATTCAAGGTGCAACCGCTCTCGTGGATTCGGAGCGAGGTACGTTCGTGGATTCGAAGCGTGCTACTGGGTGAAGACCGTGGATTCGGTCAGACGTCGTGGACTCGACGTTGGACGCCGTGGATTCGGCGTTGGACGCAGATCGTGGATTCGAGACGCGTTGCGGAGCGAGCGGAGAAGATCAACTAGGAGCATATGGAAAAGGTTGAGTCGTCTGTGAGTGTAGGTTTTTATATATTAAGGATCCACAAGGATCTAAATAGGTACTATCGAACAACTAGAGGGGGGGTGAATAGGTGTAATACTTATAAAACCAAATCTCAGTGCAAAATAAAAACCAATGCGGAAAATAAAAACAGCACACCGAGATATACGTGGAAACTCCAATCCAGGAGAAAAACCACGGGACCAACACGCAATAACAATCCACTAAGAATAGAAGAATAACAAGGTGATTACCGACTCCACGGACTCAAACCCCTCCTTCAGCTTCTTCGGACCTTGCGCTCACCGATTGGATGTTCACGCAATAACAATCCACTAAGAAAAGAAGAATAGCAAGGTGATTACCGTCTCCACGGATTTAACCCCTCCTTCAACTTCTTCGGACCTTGCGCTCCAACGATTGCACGTCCACTGCACGCGTTCGAATCCACGAACGCCACTCGAATGCACGAGCACACGTTTCGAATCCACGAAACGCTTTTAGCACACTGAATCCACGATGCCACGTCGAATCCACGACGCAAACTCAGCCGGTAAGAATATTGGCTTCGATGGTGATCCTTTGCTTAGATTATCAATGAAGATCCATGGGAAAAATCTCTAAGCAAAGATTAGATCAATTCGACAAAAGATATGTTCTTGAAAGAACCGTCGAATTGACCTAAAAGAGGCTATAAAGAAGAACGATAAAAACCTAGCCTATAGGGTTGCTCTCAAGTGTTTTATCAATTGATCGGCCATGCTCCCCACAATTTTTGAGAAACCCTAAATGTCTATTTATAGTTTAGAAACCTTTGGAAAGAGATAAGAATCAAAAACTTACTTTATCTTGAAATTTTCAGGACGGCGATCCGGATCGGATTTACTGTGATCCGGATCGTCGTAACGAGTCAGGCTATTCCAGTAAAAATAGGGTTCGGGATCCGGATTGAAATGCCCGATCCGGATCGTTCATGTATTCCAGCAAAAACCCATGTTCGGGATCCGGATCGAAATGACCTTTGATCCGGATCGGATTTGCCAATGAACAAGCACCCTTCGGGATCCGGATTGGACTGTCTGATCCGGATCATGAACATGTCCCATGTCCAGTTTTTGATTTTTATGCAATTAAAAATTTATCCAAGTGTTTCTACACTATAAGAAAGTATTCGGATCACCAAAATTATTTAGTTAACCATACCTGATCCTTTTGAATACTTTCTTCTTGAGATTGATGTAACTGATCCACAATTCTTCAACTTCAATCTTCAAGACTCAAGACACTGAGTGTCAACTTGAGCTCTTGTTGAATCTTCTCTAAGTCTTTGATTGCTGATTGACAATTTGATCCCTTTAAGACTCCGACTCAACTCACTGACTTGACTCACGAAATATGCCAACACCAAAATGCCGTAACAATCTCCCCCTTTGGCAATTTCGTGACAAAACCCAAAAATACATAAAAGCGCTCAAGTCACTCATCTTAAACCAAAAAGTCGAAATTCAATGTTATCACCAAAACATTGATTTTTTTTGCGTGAAAGATCCAATAAATACAAAATTACATTTGAACCAAACAGTCCTAGAACATACTCTATGACTTAGGACTTGGAGTCTTAAAGTGATGTAATTCCTGCAAAACAAAACTCCAAACAAAATCAAACGTTAGTCGTTAGAAATTAAAATCCTACATTTGATTCGTCCTTTTGGTTCTTTTGTTTTTCGGCTCTTTCAATCTTTTCTTTATCTCCCCCTATCATGAGCATCTCTAACATGTTCTCCATGTTCTCCCCCTGTCTTGAGCATTTATGTTCTCCCCCTTTGTGATACGATCATTATTTTCTGTTCTCCCCCTTTTTGTCACAAATTGTCAAACAGTGAACATACTAGACAAAAGGAAATCACTAACAGCATTAGTTCATAGAGAAAGAGAGATAAAGGCTCAGTTCCGGTATATAACAAAAATGCAGATTGCGTACCTGTACCAGAAAGCAAAAATCAAATAATTTCTTGAAACAAATCCAGATTCTAGAATCTTTTCAAATACCGATTTGTATTCCATCAAGAAATCAATTTAAGTGCTTTAAACAATGAATTCACACAGATGCCATTCAATCCAATTAATTTCACAAAATTAAAAAGATTTACTCCTAAATCATGAAAAACAAAGATAAAACATTATAAACAGTTTTTCATGTTATATTCGTCAAACACAAGTCATCAAAAATAGTCTTGAGATCCAAAGTCTATCAAGATGTAACGGATTTACAAAGATGACTTACAGAGATTTCCAAATGACATCAATTTTGAATTTTACCCTTTCAAATTTGAGATAAGCACTAAAATACCTAAGGGTGGCTCTTTGAGCATCTTTCAACTATCCCACCTTATACCAACCAGGAGATTGTTCAAAATAAGAGCTTTAAGTTTAAATCTCCGAATGCTTCAACTAAACAAAATTTCATAAATAATTTTCAAGCATCCATAACATGTGGTAGCTTCACACACAGACCGGACGACCGGGGTGGCAGCTCTTTCCAACATGTGGTGGTAGTTTTCACACTCCTTTCGGATGTAACTCTTTCCACATCTTTTGCAAATCATTTCATTACCCTTGTAATAATGCAATCTCTTACGTGAAAGAATTAAATCCCAAATTTTAGTCTATCGGTTGTCTCACGTTTATCACAATGAATTCACACAACCGAGATAGATTAAGCATCTAAAGATCACACATGATTTCTAAAATTTGATGCTTATAATATCAAAAACTCCTATAATGAAGTATCTTCAAGATTATGATTATGGAGTAAAGTTGATAATCCAAATAAAATTAATTTGGAGTGAATAAACGTGAAGCCCTTTTTATTCAATGCACTTGTTCAGTAAAAACCCTTTTGTTCAAAAACAAAGTATAAAAACGAAGAGCATTGAAAAACATGTAATGCAAAGATTAAGAAAGATATGAAGGGAAAACCAATCAAAGCATTACATACAGTCATAAGCTATTTAGAACTTAAGACAAGGAAAGATATCACCTTTCCGAATCCAAAATCGCTGGATTTTGGGTTGTCTTGATTCGTTGTGGCCGGGGGTTGTTCGCTTTGACTGTTGGTCCACCTTAGGTCTTTGCCTCGTAGTGATCCACTTGTATGATTGATATTGTGGCTCGGACCTTTGGTGGGTTGAGTGAACTCCTTTGACTTGATGTGTCTTTTGATTCCGTTGAGTTCGCTCCGTAGATGAAGTTGCCGAAGGACTCTTCTTTCTCTTTTTCGGGCAATTCTTCACCAAATGTCCTTCAAGTCCACATAAGTGACACGTTCTTCCTTTCAATTTGAATGTGGAACTTGAAGCATGCACAGTTTGATCCTTTTTAAAACCCAAACCAACCTTGCTTGTTTGACCTAATCCGGACATACCGTCAAAGTTTTTGCAACCGGTTGAAAGCCTTTGTATGTCGGATTTGAGTTGATGAACTTGCTTGGTCAAAGCTTGGTTGGTGACATGAATTTCCTCAAACTGCTTTTCTAGAAAACCAATCTTGTCCATATATGATGTAGCATTTGTCTCCGATTGGTTTAGCTTTTCTTGGAGGATTTCATTATTATCCAATAAGCCTTCTCGTTCCTCCTCAAGATCATGAAGTTTTATCTTTAAAGCTTGATTCTCGTCTTGAACTTCAAGTCGTTGCTTCCTCAACTTCTTAATATGTTTGGCCATCTTCTTTGATTCCGTAAGAAGTTGTTGATATGCCTCAACGAGTTCTTCTTCGTCCGACTCCCCCTCACTTGATGACTCTCCGTTGGATGTTGATGTTTCATGCAAAATCAAAGGAATAGAGTCAGTGATTAAAGATGATAAACAAACATTAGAAGAGGGAATTTGAGAAGCATGTAAGGCAACGACTTTTTCCTCTTTACTTGAGGTCGATTCATTAGAAGTAGAATCGTCCCAAGTTTTCGCTTGCAAAGCCTTCTTTTTATATGATTTCGGAGAAGGACATTCCGTTGAAAAATGGCCGTAGCCTTTGCATCTATAGCATTGGATTTCCCCTTCGAAATCATCTTTTTCTTTTTCTTTAGAAGGTTTTGCAAAGCTTTTGAGGTTAGAGGATTTAGAACCCGATGATCCTTTAGAAGGTTTCGTGGATGAAGATCCATCGGTTCGATTCTTCCAAAACTTCTGACGAAATTTCTTTGTGATCCGCGCCAATTGTTCTTCAAAATCGTCAAAAGAGATTTCATCGTCGGAACTCGATTCGCTATCTTCTTCCTTTGTTGATTTGAATGCAATACCTGTAAGCTTAGAAGAAGACTTGGAAGAAACTTGATTAGTAGGAAAAGTCATTTCATAAGTTTGCAAAGCACCTACTAATTCCTCTACACTCATCTCATCCGGATGACTAACGGTTTTAATGGCGGTAACCTTTGCCCTAAACCGTTCCGGAAGAGTCTGAAGTATCTTTCTTACAATTTTCGACTCCGGGATCTTTTCTCCTAAATTAGCACATGTATTTATTACATCTTGAAGTCCATTGTAATAATCTGTAAACAATTCATGCTCTTCTATATGAATAGAGTCAAATTGACTTGTAAGCATCTGGAGCTTTTGAATTTTTACAAGATTAGTACCCTCATGTGTAATTTTGAGAATATCCCAAATTTTCTTCGCGGTTTCACACGCGAAAATTCGTGTGAACTCAGTCGAGGAAAGAGAATTAAATAAAGCGTTCATACCTTTCCCATTGTAAGAAGATCTTTCAAATTCCTCTTTGGACCATCTAGAGCGAGGTTTTGGGGTAGTAGAATTTCCTACTTCCTCAACAGGATGCACCCAACCGTATTCCACGGATTGCCATACCCGCTCATCAATTGCGATGAGAAAAGCTCTCATCCGCACTTTCCAATAAGCATAATTAGTCCCATCAAAAAGAGGAGGTCTATAAATATTACCACTTTCACCCAACATGATAGATAAACCTAAAACCTTCTCTGACACCAATTGTAGGTTTTTATATATTAAGGATCCACAAGGATCTAAATAGGTACTATCAAACAACTAGAGGGGGGGTGAATAGGTGTAATACTTATAACACCAAATCTCAGTGCAAAATAAAAACCAATGCGGAAAATAAAAACAGCACACCGAGATATACGTGGAAACTCCAATCCAGGAGAAAAACCACGGGACCAACACGCAATAACAATCCACTAAGAATAGAAGAATAACAAGGTGATTACCGACTCCACGGACTCAAACCCCTCCTTCAGCTTCTTCGGACCTTGCGCTCACCGATTGGATGTTCACGCAATAACAATCCACTAAGAAAAGAAGAATAACAAGGTGATTACCGTCTCCACGGATTTAACCCCTCCTTCAACTTCTTCGGACCTTGCGCTCCAACGATTGCATGTCCACTGCACGCGTTCGAATCCACGAACGCCACTCGAATCCATGAGCACACGTTTCGAATCCACGAAACGCCTTTAGCACACCGAATCCACGATGCCACGTCGAATCCACGACGCAAACTCAGTCGGTAAGAATATTGGCTTCGATGGTGATCCTTTGCTTAGATTATCAATGAAGATCTATGGGAAAAATCTCTAAGCAAAGATTAGATCAATTCGACAAAAGATATGTTCTTGAAAGAACCGTCGAATTGACCTAAAAGAGGCTATAAAGAAGAACGATAAAAACCTAGCCTCTAGGGTTGCTCTCAAGTGTTTTATCAATTGATCGGCCATGCTCCCCACAATTTTTGAGAAACCCTAAATGTCTATTTATAGTTTAGAAACCTTTGGAAAGAGATAAGAATCAAAAACTTACTTTATCTAGAAATTTTCAGGACGGCGATCCGGATCGGATTTACTGTGATCCGGATTGTCGTAACGAGTCAGGCTATTCCAGTAAAAACAGGGTTCGGGATCCGGATTGAAATGCCCGATCCGGATCGTTCATGTATTCCAGGAAAAACCCATGTTCGGGATCCGGATCGAAATGACCTTTGATCCGGATCGGATTTGCCAATGAACAAGCACCCTTCGGGATCTGGATTGGACTGTCTGATCCGGATCATGAACATGTCCCATGTCCAGTTTTTGATTTTTATGCAATTAAAAATTCATCCAAGTGTTTCTACACTATAAGAAAGTATTCGGATCACCAAAATTATTTAGTTAACCATACCTGATCCTTTTGAATACTTTCTTCTTGAGATTAATGTAACTGATCCACAATTCTTCAACTTCAATCTTCAAGACTCAAGACACTGAGTGTCAACTTGAGCTCTTGTTGAATCTTCTCTAAGTCTTTGATTGCTGATTGATAATTTGATCCCTTTAAGACTCCGACTCAACTCACTGACTTGACTCACGAAATATGCCAACACCAAAATGCCGTAACAGTGAGTACGGTATATCACCTTGTACGTGTTTAATTCTAGTGGATTTCACCGTGTTATCGGTCCCGTGGTTTTTTACTCCGGTTTGGAGTTTTCCACGTAAAAATCTTGCGTGTTCATTTATATTTCCGCATTGGGTTTTTATTGCGCAATAATTTTTGAGTGTTTATTGTTTACACCTATTCACCCCCCTCTAGGTGTTTTTTCCCCTATTTAGATCCATTATTACATATAACCCAACAAGTGGTATCAGAGCGGGAATAGGATTGTAAACAATGGTTGAAGGTGGAAACATCAACAGACCCCCATTCTTTGATGGAATAAATTATGCGTACTGGAGAGTACGGATGAAAGCCTTTTTAATTTCTATCGACGAATGGGTGTGGCAATCAATTGAATTAGGATGGTCTAATCCAACTGAAATTATTGCTGATGTTCGCACCATCAAACCTAGGTCGAAGTGGACCAAGGAAGAGTTAGATTCATCTTCTTACAATGGCAAGGGAATTAATGCTATTTTTAATGCCTTATCTCAAACTGAATTCTCTCGCGTCTCAGCATGTGAGACTGTGAAAGAAATCTGGGATGTTCTTCAGGTTACACATGAGGGAACTGACCTCGTGAAGATTCAAAAGCTGCAAATGCTTACGAGCAGATTTGACTCTATTTTCATGGCAGAAAATGAATCTTTCACGGACTACTATACACGATTGCAAGACATCGTAAACTCATGTGCTAACCTGGGAGAGAAGATTCCAGAATTTAAGGTTGTAAGAAAGATCTTAAGAACTCTTCCTGAACGATTTCGCCCAAAGGTTACAGCCATTGAAACTATTAAACACCCGGACGAAATGCGTGTAGAAGAACTAGTTGGTTCATTACAAACTTATGAAATGACATTACTACTAACTATTCTTCGGGAAAGGCATCCTCTTCTAAGTCTTCAGGTTATGCTTTGAAAACAACAAAGGAAGAAGACACGGATTCATCCTCTTCAGACGATGACGAGAACCTATCTATGGAGGAATTTGAGAAGCAGCTCGCTCTCTTGACAAGGAAGTTTCGCCGCAACTTCGAAGGGGTAATTCAAGTAAAACTCCATCCTTCGGAAAGTCGAAGAAAGGCAAGGGTACTTCAAGTTACAAGTCAAGAAAGCAAGAGAACTTTTCAAAGGATAAGAAAAGTTCAGAGGGACAGTCCAATGCTTCAAGTGCCGAGGATACGGCCATATCTCAACGGAGTGTCCAACTAAGAATCCGTCGAAGAAGAAAGCGATGCAAGTCATCACATGGGATGATAACTCAACGTCAAATGAGTCATCCTCAAGTGATGAAGAAGAAAGCGCAACGGCATTCCACGCGTCCACATCTTCACCCTTCATGTGCTTAATGGCAAGTACTTCAGATTCATTGTCCAACTCCTCCCGGGTTGAAAAAAACTGCAACGGATGATGAATCAAGTAACTCTGAAGGTGAAGATTTTGTTTTAGCCTACCACAGACTTTTGAGGGATTCAAAGAAACTGGCTAAACAAAATAAGGGGTTGAGAGGGAGATTACAGGATCTCGAAGAAGAAGTAAAAAGGGTAACTTCTCTCTCGACCTATCTTGAAGTGGAAAGGGATTATCTGATAAAAGCAAAATGTTTCCCTTCAAGAGTCCAATGAGCAACTCGAGAAGAATTATATAGATATGGTGAACAAAGCGAATTACTTCTTGAAGCTTAACGGCGAGGCTCGACAGGAAAAACTGGAAATGACAGAGACCATTCTCCAACTCAAGGATGACTTACAACGATTTTCATCAAGAAGGAGTAAGTTGGATAAGCTTCTTGGTCTCAGTCAAACAACAAGTTCGGCCTCGGATACAATCTAACTGAAGACAACTTTAGTTCAGTTGGGACAGTTTTTGTGCCTCAGTCGGTATCTCCTCCTCCGACACCGGAATTCACGACAAGCAACGACAACAAGCCTACTTCACCCTCTTTAGAATCGTCAAGCACTAAGGTATGTTTTCGTTGTAATGTTGCAGGGCACATTGAAAGAAATTGCAAGATTGGAGCTCAAAGATCAAATCAATCACATCTTGCAACTGCTACCAATGAGTTCACTCCCCGGAAATCAAAGAAGGACTTTTCAAAAGAAAAGAACATTGGTAGTACTTCAAACAAGACGATGACAAAGAAAAAGATCAATCATACAAGACGTCTTCATCAAGGAAAATTTCTCAACCATTGCCAACATACTCTAAAACTCAAAAGGTTTGGGTATGCAAAGGTGAAATCTTTCCTTGTCTTTAATCTTCCTACGATTAAATGTTGTGTAGTTTATGTAGACTATTTTTCTTTCTTTGGACCGACCCGTCAACCATCTTTGGGAGGTAAATGGTATATTTTCTTATTAGTTGATGATTTCTCTAGGTTTTCATGGGTAGCATTTTTAAAAGAGAAAGCTGATACGTTTGATTCTTTTCATGAGATTTGCCATCGTATTATGATTGAAAAGAATGAAAAGATCATTCGTGTTAGAAGTGATAGAGGTGGAGAATTCATTAATTCTAAATTCATTGATTTTTGCACTTCCAACGGCATAAAACATGAATTCTCAGCACCCTATACACCTCAGCAGAATGGTGTTGTTGAGCGCAAAAACAGGGTTGTTCAAGAGATGGCGCGTGTGATGCTTCATAGCCGGAATTTACCGCTATATTTTGGGCTGAAGCTGTGAACACCGCTGTCTATGTCATTAATCGAGTGTATTTGCGCCCAGGAACTTTAAATACACCATATGAGCTGTGGTTTAGTAGAAAACCGGATATCAAATACTTCGTATCTTTGGGAGTCGATGTTTTTATTTTGCGTGATCGCGAAAATCTTGGTAAGTTCGATTCTCGAAGTGACGAAGGGATCTTTTTGGGTTATTCTACAAATAGCAGAGCATATCGGGTATTTAACATGGAATCTAAACGATTGTAGAATCTATAAATGTTAAAGTAGATGAAGCTTTCACTTTGCATCTGAAAAATCTACCCTCGATATCTCTCTTGATGATGATACTCCTGTAAGTGCATCTTCTCATGATAATACTTCAATATTAATGATGCATCTAATGGTTCTTCAAGTTTATCTGATATGCAGGAATCATCTCATGTACCTCCGAGTACTCCGTTACAAAAACGTTACGAATCTCAAGGATCATCCTGAATCAAACATCATTGGAGACCCACAAGAAGGAGTCAAAACTCGGAGACAGTTGGTTTGTGGATTCGCTTGCTACGTTTCCTTGATCGAACCAAAGAACATCGATATGAGCTCTTCAGGATGACTACTGGATTAAAGCAATGCAGGAAGAGCTCCATCAGTTTGAGCGAAACAAAGTCTGGGAATTAACAAAGCCTCCAAGCAACACAATGTGATAGGTACCAAATGGATTTTCAAGAATAGAAAAATGAAGATGGTACCATCATCAGGAACAAAGCACGTTTAGTTGCTCAAGGCTACTCTCAAGTAGAAGGTATAGACTTTGATGAAACTTTCGCCCCTGTAGCTAGACTCGAGTCCATTCGTATCTTATTCGCGATAGCTTTGTCATTTCAAAATAAAATATTTCAAATGGACGTTAAGAGCGCGTTTTTAAATGGGTTTTTAAATGAGGAAGTTTATGTGGCTCAACGAAAGGTTTTGTAGACTGAAACTACCTAACCATGTTTTCGTTTGAAAAAAGGCTCTTTACGTTAAAACAAGCACCGCGAGCAGTGGTACGAAAGGCTAACAAAGCACCTATTGGATAAGGGCTATACTGAGGGGGAGCTGACAGGACGCTCTTTGTGAAGCATTATCAAAAACTTCATGTTGCACAAATCTATGTCGATGACAGTTTTTGGAGCAACAAAGGATAAATGATGCTTCTAAATTCGCTGAAACCATGGAAAGCGGAGGATGGGGGGGGGGAATTTGAGATGTCAATGATGGGCGAATTGACTTATTTCCTGGATTGCAAAA
>JAQNDB010003459.1:0-29256 GCA_029204045.2 Tillandsia leiboldiana | reverse complement strand
ATTTTACAGAAGTGGAGAGAATGGTTAACAGTTTAAGTTCGAGAACTAAAAACTCAAATTAAAACTTAAAAACTGCACAAAAGAAGGATTTAAACATATGCATAATAAACAGAAATAGAAGGATACGGATCATTCAGACTCGTCTGAACTGATACAGCCGAGGATTTGGAAAATCTTCTTTATTCGCTTGTTCATTGCTGATTGATTTTTATTTACCTTCTTTATTTCTTCCTTTACCTCAATTAGTTCATTTGATATACGTTCTTGCTCGTTGGAGAGCCTTTGCTGTTCTTTATAGATTGAGGTAACAGATGCATCATCATCAGAAGTTGATTGTGGTGCTTCTTGTGCCGGAGGTGCTGGTTGGAGTTGGAGGAGCTGCTGCCGGTGCAGAGGTTGTTGCTTGTTGTCGTTGTTCTCGTTGCCGGTGAAGAGGTATGAAAGGTTCATCTGGCTTCGTCGAAAGAGACTTTACAATTGTTGTGTCATTGATCGTTCCTAGACTGTGCAGATAGGAACTCGCATTTGTGTCAGCTTTAAATTTGCGAAGAATGCGCATGATGATCATTGGAAAAGGTAGTCTCTCTGACGGATGAGCTTGCTCCACATATCGTGCCATCCTTGACCAGATGACGTAGGGAATGTTTAAGTTAGCTCCCATTGCTGCTGCGGGGTTTCCAAGTAGATAAAGGAATATCATTCTTTCCCACCGAAGAACCTTTGTGTTCATGTTTGGAATAATATTGTAACAAACAATGAGATTTAAGATGCGGTACTCTGGTCGTAGTTCTTTCGAGAAAACGGAGTTTCCTGTCGACCGAGTATTTGGAACACAGATTCCATCAACTACCACTCTCCAGGAGAGGTGTTGAAGGCTTGATTCTTCAGGTAATGAGTGCCATCGGCTCGGGCGTCCATCCCTAGTACTTCACCAATTAGCTGAGGCGTTACTTTGATTCTGACATTCTTGACTAATGTTTGAAAATCCCGACGCCCGCTTTCCTGATCAACTAGATAGCAGGCATTCTGATAGAACATCCTCACTGAGTGAAGACAATACCCAGTGGTCTCCGGGAAATCGCAAATGGGAGCAAGACACTCTCTGGTCAAACAAAGTCCCGAACGTCTGAGAACGTTGCGTTAAGGCTTTTACATCAACATGCCTTTCTCCAATGCATTCTCTGTTTTCAAAATCCTTTATTCTAGCCGAGCTGACAAGTCTTGTGCAGGTGCTGGTCAGCAGCTGGTTGCTCAATGGTGATTCCTCGAGCACTTCCCTCTATTGTGAGCAACCTTTTTCTTCTTGTCTTCCCAGAAGTTTCTTCCATTGGAGCTTTCCCTTTTTCAGCAGCAGTAGGCGGAGCCTTCGATGTTTCTGCAGGTGCTTTTCCCTTTGAAGCAGTCGGAACAGTCGTTTGCTTCAACTGCAGTTCATCCGAATCAATTGATTCCGTTTCAGATTCTGTATCGGAATCATCTTTAGCCTTCTTCGCTTTCTTAGCCTTCTAGCCCTCTTGGGCTTGACGGTGTCTCTCGTATGAACCATAGCCGCAAGTAGAAAAACAATCCAAGTGATCACCATTGCTAATGGTTTCTTGAGAAAAGGAATCCTGAGTAGACCAACTCAAGAACACAAAATTCTTAGTTTTCAAAAATTGGAAAAATTGTACCCAAACAATCATAATCATGTAGAGAGACTAAGAATCAAATTAGTTTTGCAAAAGGACTTTTAAAAATAGATCAATTGCATGAATTTCGAAAATCCTTATTATATGCCCCTAAAACCGAAATTTTAGAAATCGAAGCCTAAAAATCGTTAATCAGGAGAAAACCTAGCATATAATCAAAACTAAACAACCCAGAGTTCTTATTTCAAAAGAAATTGATCAAAAACCATCCACAAACAAAATCGATCAAGAATTTCGTACGTTTGAGGAGGAAAAGAGAAAAAACGGTGAAAAACCGAGATTTTGATCAATAAAACTTACTTGGAACTGAAGAACTTGAGTTAGAAGCTTCCAAGGAGGATGAAATCTAGAGAGAAGTGCTCTGAAACTTTTGAACAAAAGATTGGAGTAAAAGAAATCAAAACCCTTTTGTTCTTTATAAAAACCTAGCCGCGATCCGGATCCTCCCGAGCTTGCGATCCGGATCGGCTACCCGCAGTGAAAAAACTGCGTTCGGGATCCGGATCGGCAGGTCCAATCCGGATCGTCAGCCGCAGGAGAAAACCTGCGTTCGGGATCCGGATCACCTTGCCCGATCCGGATCGGCCCCAACTTTTTCTTTAGAAAAATTTCAGAGAATTCAAGAAAAACCAGAAAAAGATTGTAAGCACAAAGGTGTATCAACTTTAAACAAAAAGCATCGTTTCACACAACAAGAATTAGATTATGCCAAATCTATCAGTAATATCCAAAAATGAAACGAAAATTTACAAGAATTAATCCCTTAAGTTGAACACCTTCAATTACATCTAACTTGATCTTATGAGTAATGCCTTTATCAAATAATCAATTCGGTAAAGAAAATGAATACAAAGATCAATAGATGTTTGAAATCCCAAATATGGTAGATAATATTTCTAGACAATCTGTTGAAGAGAGTGGCTCTTTGAGCATCTTTCTTTAAAATCCCACCTTATACCAACCTTGAAATTTGACAGAGTCAAGTATTTCAACATGCATTTTACTAATCAAAAATTTGAACAACCATGCTTGGTATACATGTGGTAGCTGCACACAATACTCGGACGACCGAGGTGGTAGCTCTTTCCTCCATGTGGTGGTAGTTTTCACACTCCTCATTGGGATGTAACTCTTTCCACATCTTTTGAGCATTTTACATTATCTTTGACTCCCCCTCAATTGGCTATCAATTATTTAAGATATAAAGTATTCAACCAAAAATTGATCTCGATTTCATACTCGACTAAACAGTCAAATAAGATAATGACTATACCAAGAGATCATTGAGAGAGAAATTGACTTTGATCACTTTAGAAGATGATTTAATTAACATAAACGATCATTGCAACAAAGAAATATTATGATGGCAAAAGCATAATAAATTTCTAAATGTGTGAACAGATGCAATTAAAGTCAATTAAGATCTATGCTCAATTACTATCCTATGTATAAACATAGATATTGAATAGAACAAACAAATACAAAACCTATTTTAAGCAAAGGTTTCAAAAAAAGTTTATTTCAAAGAAAGCATACCAATTGCTTTTCGCAAATGAATAAAACGTTTTTGATCCAAAGGTTTTGTTAAAAAGTCAGCTAATTGATCTTCAGTTGAAACATATGAAAGTTGAAGAGTATTTGATTCAACTAGCTCTCTAAGAAAATGATATCTAAGTTCAATATGTTTTGTTCTAGAGTGCAACACAGGGTTTTTAGAAATGTTAATTGCACTTGTGTTGTCACAAAGAATTGTTACCGAAGATGCTGAAATGCGGAAGTCACTCAATACGCTTTTCATCCAAATGAGTTGAGTTGAGCACTTCCAGCTGAAATGTATTCCGCTTCGGCAGTCGAGAGTGCTATGCAATTCTGCTTTTTACTGTGCCATGCAACAAGGCAATGGCCAAGATAGAAGCATGCACCACTCGTGCTTTTCCGATCATCCACTGATCCTGCCCAATCGGCATCTGAGTATCCAACAATGTCCAGACTTGTTCCCATAGGATACCAAATTCCGAAATTAATTGATCCTTTGATGTACCGGATGATCCGTTTCACCGCTTTCAGGTGAACCTCCTTTGGTGCTGATTGATATCTCGCGCAAATCCCAACACTAAAGGATATATCCGGGCGACTAGCCGTGAGGTAAAGTAGACTTCCAATCATACTTCTATACAGTTTCTCGTCTACATTCTCACTATGTGATTCACTTCCAAGTCCCTTGTGGCTAGTTCCCATTGGAGTTGGAAAATCTTTACAATTTTCTAGATCAAACTTTTTGACCAACTCCAGTGCATACTTGGATTGACCTCAAGTGAATACCTTCATCATTTTGTTTAATTTGCAATCCAAGAAAATAAGACAGTTCGCCCATCATGGACATCTCAAATTCGCTTTCCATGGTCTCCGCGAATTTAGAAGCATCATTATCTTTTGTTGCACCAAATACAATGTCATCGACATAGATTTGTGCTACAATGAAATTATTTTGATAATGCTTCACAAAGAGAGTCCTGTCAGCTCCCCCTCGAGTATAGCCCTTCTCCAAAAGGTGCTTTGTTAACCTTTCGTACCATGCTCGCGGTGCTTGTTTCAGACCGTAAAGAGCCTTTTTCAAACGAAAAACATGGTTAGGTTGTTTATGATCTACAAAACCTTTCGGTTGAGCTACATAAACTTCCTCATTTAAAAACCCATTTAGAAATGCGCTCTTGACGTCCATTTGAAATAATTTGATTTTAAAATGACAAGCAATAGCAAATAATATACGAATGGACTCGAGTCTAGCTACAGGGGCGAAAGTTTCGTCAAAGTCTATACCTTCTACTTGAGAGTAGCCTTGAGCAACTAGTCGTGCCTTGTTCCTGATGATAGTACCATCTTCATCTTTCTTGTTCTTGAAGATCCATTTGGTACCTATCACATTATATTGCTTTGGAGGCTTCGTTAATTCCCAGACTTTGTTTCGCTCAAATTGATGGAGCTCTTCCTGCATTGCTTTAATCCAGTAGTCATCCTGAAGAGCTTCATCTATTGTCTTTGGTTCGATTAAAGATACGTAGCAAGCAAATCCGCAAACCAACTGCCTTCGAGTTCTAACTCCTTCTTGTGGATCTCCAATGATGTTCGATTCCGGATGATCCTTGGAGATTCGTAGCGTTTGTTGAAACGGAGTACTCGGAGGTACACGAGATGATTCCTGCACATCAGATAAACTAGAAGAACCATTAGATGCATCATTAATATTGGAAGTATTATTATGAGAAGATGCACTAGCAGGAGAATCATCATCTAGAGAGATATCGAGGGTAGATTTTTCAGATTCAAAATGAGAAGCTTCATCTACTTTAACATTTATAGATTCTACGATCGTCTTAGATTCAATGTTAAATACTCGATATGCTCTGCTATTCGTAGAATAACCCAAAAAGATCCCTTCTTCACTTCGAGAGTCGAACTTTCCAAGATTTTCACGGTCACGTAAGATGTAACATCGACTCCCGAAGATACGAAAGTACTTGATATCCGGTTTTCTACTAAACCACAGCTCATATGGTGTATTCAAGGTTCCTGGGCGCAAATACACTCTGTTAATGACATAGACAGCGGTGTTCACAGCTTCAGCCCAAAAATGTAGCGGTAATTTCCGGCTATGAAGCATCACACGCGCCATCTCTTGAACAACCCTGTTTTTGCGCTCAACAACACCATTCTGCTGAGGTGTATAGGGTGCCGAGAATTCATGTTTAATGCCATTTGAAGTACAAAAGTCAATGAATTTTGAATTTATGAATTCTCCACCCCTATCACTTCTAACACGAATGATCTTTTCATTCTTTTCAATCATAATACGATGGCAAATCTCATGAAAAGAGTCAAACGTATCAGCTTTCTCTCTCAAAAATGCTACCCAAGAAAATCGAGAGAAATCATCAACCAATAAAAAGATGTATCATTTACCTCCCAAAGATGGTTGACGGGTCGGCCCCATTAAGTCCATGTGCAAAAGTTCCAAGGGCCGTTTTGTACCAACGTGGTTCAAGTTCTTGTGTGCAGTCCTAGACTGTTTTCCCTTTTGGCAACCACCACACACAACGTTTTGTTTAAATAAAAGCTTTGGAATCCCCTTGACCACGTCCTTGTTTGAAATTCTAGTAAGTTCCTTAAAATTTAAGTGACCTAGCCTTTCATGCCAAAGAGTTTCATTATTCAAAGCGGCTAAGTTACAATTTTCAGAAAATTTATTAGGAACAACATAACAATTGTTTTCAGATCTAACCCCTTTTAGAAAGAAAGCATGGTCCTTATCAGTTACAACGCATTCAACCGATGAAAAGTTAACTGAAAAACCATTGTCGCAAAGTTGACTTATGCTTAAGAGGTTAGTCTTAAGGCCATCAACAAATAAGACGTTTTTCAAAATCGGGCCATCTGGAATAGCTACCGTCCCTTTTCCAACAATTTTGGAAGATCGACCGTCTCCGAAAACAACGTGTCCTCCGGAGATTTTCTCAAGATTTTGAAAACTATTTTTGTCACCGGTCATGTGACGGGAACACCCGCTATCCAGATACCAAGACGAGCTATCATATGCATGCAAGGAAATATTGGAAACAAGACAAGGGAAAATTTCACCTTTGCGCACCCAAACCTTTTTGGAATGCGTCTGTAATGGTCGTGAAGTTTTGTGCCTAGGTGAAAGCGTCTTGTTAAAACGATTGTTGCTCCTTGATGAAGTCGTCTTGCGCGGTGAACTACCAAGTCTCTTTTCATTTGAAAAGTTTTGCTTTGATTTCCGGAAAGGAGCCTTTTTGGTAGTTGATGCAAGAGGTGCTTGAGATGAGCGTTCGACTCCCGTCTTGCAATATCTTCTTATGTGCCCTGAAACACCACAACGAAAACATACCTTAGATCTTGACGATCCCAAAGAGGATGAAGTAGGTTTGTTGTCGTTGTTTGTCTTGAATTCCGGTGTCGGAGGAGGAGATACCGACTGAGGCACAAAAACTGTCTCACTCGAACTTGGACTGTTTCCAGTTTGAGTGTATCCGAGGCCGAACCTATTTGATTGACCAAGACCAAGAAGTCTATCCAACTTACTCCTTCCTGAAGAGAATCGCTGTAAGTCATTCTTGAGTTGGAAAATGGTCTTTGTCATTTCCAGGTTATCCTGTCGAGCCTCGTTGTAGAGCTTTGAAAAGTGATTCGCGTTATCCACCAGATTTGTATGTTCCTTTTCAAGTTGCTCATTGGACTCTTGAAGGGAAGCATTTTCTTTTATCAGGTTTTCCCTTTCCACTTCAAGAGCGTTTGAGAGAGAAGTCGCTCTTTTTGCTTCTTCTTCGAGATCATGCAATCTCCCTCTCAAACTCTTGTTTTGCTTAACCACTTTCTTTGAGTCCCTCAAAAGTCTGTGGTAGGCTAGAGCAAAATCTTCACCTTCCGAATCATCCGATTCATTGTCCATTGCATTCTTTTCAACAGTGGAGTTGGACAATGATTCAGACGTACTTGCCATAAAGCACATGAATGGTGAAGATGTGGACGCGTGGAATGCCGTGGAGCTCTTTTCTTCATCACTTGAAGACGACTCATTTGACGTTGAGTTGTCATCCCAAGTGACGACTTGCATCGCCTTCTTCTTTGCCGGATACTTGTTAGGACACTCCGTTGCAATGTGACCGTAGCCTCGACATTTGAAGCATTGCAGTTGTCCTTCTGAACTTTTCTTATCCTTTGAGAAGTTCTCCTGCTTTCTTGACTTGTGACTTGGAGTACCCTTGCCTTTGTTCCACTTTCTGAAGGATGGAGATTTGCTTGAATTACCCCTTCGAAAGTTGCGGCGAAAATTCCTTGTCAAGAGAGCGAGCTGCTTCTCAAATTCCTCCATAGAAAGGTTCTCGTCATCGTCCGAGGAGGATGTATCCGCGTCTTCTTCCTTAGTTGTTTTCAACGCATAACCTGAAGACTTAGAAGTGGATGATTTTCCAGAAGAATTGTTAGTATTAAAAGTCATTTCATAAGTTTGTAATGAACCAACTAATTCTTCTACACGTATTTCGTCCGGGTGTTTAATAGTTTCAATGGCAGTAACCTTTGTGCGAAATCGTTCAGGAAGAGTTCTTAAGATTTTTCTTACAATCTTAAATTCTGGAATCTTCTCTCCCAGATTAGCACATGAGTTTACGATGTCTTGCAATCGTGTATAGTAGTCCGTGAAAGATTCATTTTCTGCCATCAAAATAGAGTCAAACTTGCTCGTAAGCATCTGCAGTTTCTGAATCTTCACGAGGTTAGTTCCCTCATGTGTAACCTGGAGAACATCCCAGATTTCTTTCGCAGTCTCACATGCCGAGACGCGAGAGAATTCAGTTTGAGATAAGGCATTAAAAATAGCATTAATTCCCTTGCCATTGTAAGAAGATAACTCAAACTCTTCCTTGGTCCATTTCGACCTAGGTTTTAAGGTGTGAACATCAGAGATAAGTTCAGTTGGATTAGTCCATCCTGATTCAATTGAATGCCACACCCTTTCGTCGATGGAAGATAAAAAGGCTTTCATCCGTACTTTCCAGTACGCATAATTTGTTCCATCAAAGAAAGGGGGTCGATTGATGTTTCCACCTTCAACCATTGTTCACAACCCTATTCCCGCTCTGATACCACTTGTTGGGTCGTATATAATACGGATCTAAATAGGGGAAGAAACACCTAGAGGGGGGTGAATAGGTGTAAACGTATAAACACTCAAAAATCGTTGCGATAAAAAACCCAATGCGGAAATGAAAATAACTCGCAAGATTTTTACGTGGAAAACTCCATCACCGGAGTAAAAAACCACGGGACCGATAACACGGCAGAAATCCACTAGAATTAAAACACGTACAAGGTGATTTACCGTACACACTTACGACTCAACCTTTTCCATACGCTCCTAGAGGATCTTCTCCGCTCGCTCCAGACGCTTCTCGAATCCACGATCTGCGCCCAACGCCGAATCCACGGCGTCCAACGTCGAATCCACGACGTCCGACCGAATCCACGGTCTTCACCCAATAGCACCCTTCGAATCCACGAACGTGCCTCGCTCCGAATCCACGAGAGCGAATGAACCTTGAATCCACAAGGACACGCGAATCCACGCGCCGATTTTGGGGTAATCGTTGTTTTTTGGGTGGTGATGATCCGCCGAATACTTAGATCAAAGATAGATCGGAAATACCATCTAAGTATTCATTAGTTTGATTCAACTCAAGATGTGAGTATGAAAACCTAGAATCAAACTAATCAATATAGATGAAGAAACATAGAGTATTCTCTAATGATTTCCTTTCTTCTCTATATGTGGATCTATAGCCGTATAAGATGATATATGAAAATGACGGCTATGTGGATTGACCCTAGAAAGAAAGACATAGGGTCTATTTAGAGGTTAGAAACCCTAGGAAGGAGATAAGAATCAAAAACCTGCCATTTCTGGAATTTTACGGACGGCGATCCGGATCGTGATAACTGAGATCCGGATCGTCATAACGAAACAGCCAATTCCAGAAAAACGAAGGTTCGGGATCCGGATCATGTAACTACGATCCGGATCGTTCATACAGTTCACCAAACATCAACGTTCGGGATCCGGATTGCGAAGCAAGATCCGGATCGTTCAAGGTAGATGGTAAACTCAACGTTCGGGATCCGGATCAAGAGACTACGATCCGGATTGCGACGATGTATGAACGAACCACCTTCGGGATCCGGATCGAACAGCCTGATCCGGATCCTGAACATGTCCCAAGTCCAGTTTTTGATTTTTATGCAATGAAAGATTCTTCCAAGTGTTTCTACACTACAAGAAGTATTCGGATCACACAAATTCTTTAGTTAAACATACCTGATCCTTTTGAATTCTTCTTTCTTGAGATTGAGTTAAATGATTCAACTTTCTTCACCTTCAATCTTCAGGACTTGAAACTTTCACGAAACTACGCCAACTCAAATTCCGTAACACGATTTACTCCTTTGTTTTTGACGGAAAAGTCCAACATTGTCCGGTTGACAAAACGGAATTCCCGAGCCGCCGTCGCCGTCTGCCGGAGCCCCGCGCGGTTCAGAACCACGCGGCGTATCTCCGCGGACGATGCCCTCGCGGCGCGGTGCCCCGCGCGGGTTGCCCGTGCGACGGCCGCACGGTGCTCGCGCGGGTGCGGCCCGGCACGGCGCCCGCGCGGTTGCGGGTCCGTGCGGGTGCCGCCCGCGCGGCAGCAGCGCGGTGCCCGCGCGGTGCCCGCACGGGTCCGGGCCCGCGCGGGGGCCGCCCGTGCGGCAGCCGCGCGGCGCCCGCGCGGTGCCCGCATGGATGCGGGCCCGCGCGGGGGCCGCCCGCGCGGCAGCCGCGCGGCGCCCGCGCGTTGCCCGCAGGGTGCGGGCCCGCGCGGGTTCCTCCCGCGCGGCGGCCGTGCGGCGCCCGCGCGGTGCCCGCATGGATGCGGGCCCGCGCGGGGGCCGCCCACGCGGCAGCCGCACGGCGCCCGCGCGGTGCCCGCAAGATTGCGGGCCCGCGCGGGTGCCTCCCTTGCGGCAGCCGCGCGGCGTCCGCGCGGTACCCGCATGGTTGCGGGTCCGCGCGGTGGCCGCGCGGCGCCCGTGCGGTGCCGTCCGTGACCCTCCTCCGCGCAATGCCCTGGCGGCATCGCGCGCCTCCGCCGTCCGTTCCGCGCCTTTTCAAGGAGACGACGTCGGCGACGGTGACGGATACGACGGAGAAAGCAAGAAACCAAGAACTCAACGAAAAAGACAACGAACAAAATCCCAAATAATTTAAATAAATTATTTTACTAACCGAAGATCGACGGAAAGGTTGTCCAGTCGTGTTCTTGTCTTCGGTTCGGCGTCCGGGAAGATCGGGCTCCTTCTCTTTCTCCTTTCCCTTTCTTCCGGCTAGGGTTTCGTCTTTTCCTTTTTTTTTTTTTCCTTCTCTCCGATTAGGGTTTTTATTTTCTTTTCTTTTCCTTTCCGATATTCGGGATCCCTTATATAGTCGCACTTTACCTTTGATTAATTCCTCTTTAATTCGTACGTAAGAGAATTAATTAATTTTCCGTCTGGGATAATTAATTAACTAATTAATTATCCCCCACGAGATAAACCACCTTATCTCTAACGGGTGCAAGATATTTAGCACGGATTCCGATGCACGACTAATTACCGTATCACTTTGAATCCCGTTCAGGGGGTTCCCGATATCGGATTTCAGATCCGATCGCGCCGTCGGCTTTCTTTTTCCGCGCACAATCGCGGAAAAATACTAGCGTCCCACAATGGCCAACTTCAAGAATTGAATAATTCTATTTCACTTAAAGGCTTAAATGACTACACGTAAGTCAAAAATACCCCGAAAGACCGGATCACTACAGGCAGGATATATGATACATGATACAATTTAGATGCACAATCTACTAGCAAGTACCCCTTTTATAACATGCATTCTAACCACATGCCCAAACCTTCCCTTAACATATGACATGATATGGCTTTAGTATTCTTTCCAACTAATTAAATTGCATATCTAAACATGGGAACACCACTTACTAACTTGTAGCCTGCTAACAATGCAAGTATTAACAAAGGAGCCTTAATCTCATACAAGCATGCTAGATACATTCACAATTAATAGCACATGATCAAGGCATTCTAATAGGCCTAGTGACATTCACAAGTAGGAGGTTCACAACATCACCCACCTCGAGCGCTATTCCAAGTTCCCAAAAGCGAAGTCCAAGATCAGTCCAAAACTCACCACCAATCTGTACAAAATACCCCAAAGGAAAATACATAAGCTATCCATTCTCAATTTCCAAAATCTGTCCCCTAATTCCACAGTCCAGAATTCTCCAATTTTTACCTGCGAATAATGCCAAGAAAAATCCAAGAAAAATACTATCGCGATCCTCGCGACGAGCCCGTCGAAACGAGTACCTGCACGCCCAAATCGGAGTTTCCTACGCTGAGATAAAAATCCGGCAAGGGGTACACCCCAATCCAAACTGTACCAAATTTCTGTAACAAAGAACCACAGAGAAAGGAGATTCTCACCCTCGTGCAAAATCCAGAAAAATCTGAGAAAAATCCAGGAGACTCCTTGCGAAGAGTAGATGAAGATTGCCTTTTAAATTGCCTCAATCCGACGTCTGAGCGAAAAGATACGGCAAGAACACCGCGGTGCTGTCCAAAAGTCCGCGAAGAAAAATGTGTCAAATGGGTGCTCAGAAAACTCCAAGATCAGCACGGAAATCGAGGAACCTCAAAACACAGGAGTTGAAGTCCTACCTGTCGTGAGTCCAACGGCCCAAGAATCGGCGAAATCCGATGTCGGGGTGAGTCGGAGGAGTCCAAACACTGAGAAGGGGCGAAGAAGATCGCCGGGAAACAAGCGTCGCGCCGCGCCGTAAAATGGTGAACCTCGGGAAGAGTGCCTCCAAAAATCCTCAAAGTTCTCCAATGGGTAGTGCACTGAGGGAGGGAAAACTTCTCTGAAGAATGCTCTGCGAAAATGGGGTCCAAAAGGCCAAAAGAACGAACAGGGAAAGCTATTTATAGGCCCAGCCCATATGCTGTTGGGCCGGGTTTTCGAGCGCAGGTTTCGGGCGCACTGCGCCCGGAAACCCGGTTGTACGCCTCCCGTCCGACGCGCCCGAAACTCCCAGGGGCGGCCACGTCACCCCAAACAGGGGACAGCAAATCCCGGCGGCCCGGTATGCGCCGCGTGTCCCCTCGCGGTCAGCGGGGGTAGGTACGGCCGCCCAACCGCGAGGCGACACGTGGCGCACTCGAGTGCGGCCGACCGCCCGCCTGGCGCCACTGTGCGCGCGCTGTCCCGAGGCGCCCCCCCGCGCACACCGTGGGCCGCGCCCACGTGAGCCAACGAATACGAAGCCGCCACGTGTCATGCGCCCGGTCCACCGCAACCCCGCAAAACCGGTGAGCCGTGCCGCGTGCGCCGGCCTATCAGGGCACGCCACGCGTCTCCCGCCCGCGGTCCATGCACCGCCACGCCACCCCGTGGACCGAGCTGCGTGAGCCGGCCAATAATAGGCCGCCACGTGGCTCAGGCCGGTCCACGAGTCTCCCCCATGCACCGAAAATCCCCGAAAACTTCCGGAAGCCCGCTTTTGGTCATCCGAACTCCAAATTTAACAAGCAAATAGCCGTTTTCAAGCGTTTTTCCGCGCTGAATCCAAATCCAATCTCAGATTGGCCCAAAACCTTTTCTAAAATTCGGCAAATGCAGCCGAAGGCCAAATCCGCTATCAAAGTCTCACAAGGCCCACCTGTGGCACCCCTTCGATGCACCATGGGCCAGACACACCAACACTAGGTGTTCTACACAGTGGATTCACCGGAAAGTTGCATGGGCAAAACCAGTACACTACATCCTCCCCAACAAGAAAAAGTTTCGTCCTCGAAACAAAAGTCATACCTCAAGCAGGGGCCTCAAACAAGTGGGGGTAAGCATCCATCATCGCTGACTCCAGCTCCCAGGTAGCCTCGCGCTCATCATGACTGCTCCAGAGGACCTTCACGTACGGGATGGCCCGACTGCGCAACTCCCTAACCTTACGGTCCAAGATCCTCAACGGTCGCTCAACATAGCTCAGGTTCTCAGCAACCTCCAATGGGGTGAAATCGATGATATGGGACGGGTCATGAACATACCTCCTCAGTGTCGATACATGAAAAACATTGTGAACACCTGAAAGCCTGGGAGGAAGCGCAAGCCTGTAGGCAACTGGCCCTAAGCGCTCCAACACCTCAAAAGGTCCAATATAACGAGGGCTCAGTTTCCCACGAATGCCAAATCTCCGAATCCCCTTCGAAGGCGAGACTTTCAGAAAAACATGGTCACCCACCTGAAACTCTAAGTCTCGCCGTCGAGTATCAGCATAACTCCTCTGTCGACTCTGGGCGGTCTCGAGATGTCGTCGTATCAATCTGACCTTTTCCTCTGCCTCTAATAGTAGATCAGGACCCAAAGTCTTCTTCTCACCCACGTCACTCCAATATAGGGGTGACCGACACTTGCGTCCATACAACGCTTCAAACGGAGCCATCTGAATGCTCGCTTGATAGCTGTTGTTGTACGCAAACTCAACTAATCACAAGTGTCGGTACCATCCTCCTCCAAAGTCCAGAACGCATGCTCTCAACATATCCTCGAGGGTCTGAATAGTGCGCTCTGACTGCCCATCGGTCTGTGGGTGGAATGCTGTACTGAATCGGAGCTGCGTCCCCAAGGCTGTCTGTAAACTCCTCCAGAAATGCGAGACAAACCTCGGGTCTCTATCTGATACGATGGAAACGGGTACCCCGTGCAATCTAACCACCTCAGCCAAGTACGCCTGTGCGAGTCGCTCCATCGGCCAAGTCATCTGAACCGGCAAGAAGTGAGCGGACTTTGTAAGCCTGTCCACGACCACCCAGATAGCATCCGCTCCCGTCTGTGCTCTCGGCAAACTAGTAACAAAATCCATCGTAACATGTTCCCATTTCCATTCAGGGATTGGGAGACTCTGCAACTTGCCAGCAGGTACACGATGCTCAGCCTTTACTTGCTGACAAGTTAGACAGTGTGCTACAAATCTCCCAATGTCTCTTTTCATCCCATTCCACCAAAACTGTGCCTTAAGATCCCTATACATCTTAGTCCCACCAGGATGGATGGTATAAGGTGTATAGTGGGCCTCCCTCAAGATCTGCTCTCGAATCTCTGCATCCATAGGCACACAAGCGCGGTCCCTGTACCGCAGTACTCCCGCAGCATCAACTGAAAAGTCCCCTATCAAACCAGTCTGCATCTGCTCTCGAATCCTCATCAGGTGGGGGTCCTCACTCTGTCTCTCCCGAATCCTGTCCAACAGAGTGGGCTGCACGACTAGAGACATAAGTCTAGCAGAGACCCCAGGGGACACAACCTCGAGCTCTAACCGCCTCATCTGCTCAAGTAATGGCGCCTGATCGGTGATCATCAAAGATAGACTCTGTACTGCTCTCCTGCTCAGGGCATCAGCAACCACGTTGGCCTTGCCAGGATGGTATAATATGTCTACATCATAATCTTTCAACAATTCCAACCATCTGCGCTGCCTCAAGTTGAGCTCCTTCTGTATGAACAAGTATTTCAAGCTCTTGTGGTCGGTGTAAATCTCGCAGTGCTCCCCATACAGGTAGTGGCGCCACAACTTTAGTGCAAAAATCACTACAGCTAGCTCCAAATCATGGGTAGGGTAATTCTTTTCATAATCTTTCAGTTGCCGAGAGGCATAAGCGATTACCCTTCCCTCCTGCATCAGCACGCAACCAAGTCCACTGTGCGATGCGTCGCTGTATATCACGTATCCTTTCCCCATAACGGGGAGGGAAAGGACAGGAGCCGACATCAATCTGTTCTTTAATTCCTCAAAGCTCCTCTGGCAATCCTCACTCCAAGTAAACTTAATCCCTTTTCGCGTCAAACGAGTGAGGGGTGTGGAAAGTTTCGCAAAACCTTCCACAAACCGACGGTAATATCCTGCTAAGCCCATGAAACTGCGGACCTCTGATACCGTCGTCGGTCGGGGCCAATCCCGGACTGCCTCGATCTTCGCCGGGTCTACTGCCACTCCAGCAGCTGAAATCACGTGGCCCAAAAAGACAACCTCCCGAAGCCAAAAATCACACTTAGATAACTTGGCATACAACTTTCTCTCTCTCAGAAGTTGTAGCACAATCCTCAGGTGCTCCTCGTGCTCCACATCGCTTCGGGAATAAACTAGGATGTCATCAATAAAAACAACGACGAACCGATCCAGGTATGGTCGAAAAATCCTGTTCATTAAATCCATAAAAGCAGCAGGGGCATTTGTCAATCCAAAAGGCATGACGGTGAACTCATAATGCCCGTACCGCGACCTGAATGCCGTCTTTGGGATGTCCTCGGCCTTCACCTTCAATTGGTGGTAACCAGACTGTAAGTCAATCTTGGAGAAGACACAAGACCCTTGCAGCTGATCAAATAAGTCATCAATGCGTGGCAAAGGGTACTTGTTCTTGATGGTCGCTTTATTCAGCTCCCGGTAGTCAACGCACAGTCGAAGCGAACCATCTTTCTTCTTCACAAATAGCACCGGCGCTCCCCAAGGCGATACACTCGGTCTCACAAAATCCTTGTCCATTAAATCCTGGAGTTGCGCCTTTAATTCTCGCAGCTCAGCCGGTGCCATTCGGTAAGGAGCCTTAGAGATTGGCGCAGTTCCTGGAACTACGTCAATCAAAAACTCAACCTCCCTATCCGGCGGCATACTAATCAGCTCTGGAGGAAACACATCCGGGAACTCGCGGGCAATCGGGATATCCGCGAGTCCCGGAGCCGCCATAGGCTCCTTAACCACAGATGCCATAAAGGCTACGCATCCACTGCGCATCATCTGCCTCGCACGAGAAGTCGAAACCACAGAGGCAAAGAAAGCACTCTGGCACCCCCCGAAAACGAACACCTCCTGGCCTGGCTCGCTAAAGGTAACAGTCCTCGCGGCGCAATCAATCGTCGCGAAATAGCGAGCCAGCCAATCCATCCCCAGCACCATATCAAAATCTCGCAGCTGACTAAGGACCATCAGGTCCGCTGGCAAAACCCAAGACTCAAGCTGTACCGGGCAAGACCAACAACACTCCTCTACATACAATATGTGATCGGGAATCCGTACCTCTAATGCATGTGGCAACCGACCTAACTCTAGTCCATGAGATGATGCAAATGCTCTACTAATAAAAGAATGTGATGCACCGGTATCAAATAAAGTGCGAGCTCTAATACCGAAAAGTAAAGTGATACCTGCCACCACGTGGTCGGCTGCCGTGGAGTCCCCTAGCTGAGCGGCGTAGACTCGCCCGCTCTGAGCTGGTGGTCGGTAGTCTGCAGGGTGGGAGGAAGGAGCCCTGCTTGCAGGAGCATAGGGCCGCTGAGCTGGCGGTCGCTGCTGAGGTGGAAGAGAAACTGAGGCCGAAGAAGGCGCCACTGGTGCCGAAAAAGGGCATGAAGATCGTATGTGCCCGGCCTGACCGCAGCCATAACAACGCCCCCACCTCTGATCACAAGTGCCGGGGAAATGCTGACCCCCGCAGAATATACAACTGCCAGGGGCCCGAAACTGCCGCGACTGCTGCTGCTGCTGCTGCCTGTGCGACTGCCGCTGGGATCCCTGCTGTCGCGACTGCGACCTCTGCTGCTGCGAGTGCTACTGCTGTCGCTGGGGCTGCTGATGCTGTGGGGTCCTCTGGGATCCCCCAGGCCCTCGCCACTCTGAACGCCCCCGGCCCGTAAACTGAGGCGGTGGCGGTCGGGGCGGCCTCCAGGAGCTGGCCTGTCCCCCCTCATCCGATGCTGGTCGCTTCCTCTCAGAACTCTGAGCGACCAGACCTCCGCGTCTAGAAACAACATGATCTCCCCTCTCGACCCACTGTGCATGATCCACTGCCTCTGATAAAGTCTGAAGCCTCTGGGCGTGTACCAAGGTATAGATCTCGGGGCGCAAACCTGTCTCAAACAGCTCCACCTGGTGCAGCCCATCCCTGGCAACATAGGGTACGCAGTTGAGCAACTGCGTAAACTCCTGGAAATAATCCCACACTGGGCGATCACCCTGCTGCAGGTTCTTCAAGTCATCTTCTATCTTCTTCTTCACGCTCGTGGAGAAGTAAGTGTCAAGGATCATCCTCCTGAACTCCGACCAGGGTAGCTGTCGGGTGACCTGAAACTCTAAGGGCTCGACCCGACGCCACCAAGCATCTGCATCCCCCTCTAGACAGTGTACTGCCAAATGTGCTCTAAACCTCTGGTCAATGAAGAAGTCCCGAAACAACTTCTCCATTGACGCTAGCCACGATCCAATCTCCCAAGGGTGAGTGCTCCGCCCCGAGAACTTAGGGGGTCCTCGCTTACAGAACTGCGTGAGTTTGTCAGAAAACTCCCGCTCCTCCTCTGGGGTCAAAGGCCTGAACATCCCCTGGGCCCCACTACTCGACGACGGCGCTGTAGGGGCAGGTGGAATAGTCGGTGGTACAACAGGTGGTACGGGGGCCTCTGCAGTAGTAGGGGGAGGTGCCGCAACCTGGGCAAATAACTGCTCGAACCTCTGCTCCTGTCGGCGGTGGCTCTCCGCCAACTGGGCCACCATGGCCCTCAGCTCACTGATCTCAGAAGGCCCGGACTGCTCCGGCTCCTCCGGGGGTGTAGGAGTACCCCGAGTAGGAATCTGCCGCCTAGGAGGCATCCTGCCACACAAGAATCCACGGGTCAGTAAACCAAACCACTCTCGACCCAATCCAGCGAAAGTCATGGGCATTCCCCTATTTCTGTAACCTTATGTTGTCTGCAGCCAACATAATAGTCCCCAAGAAATAGGCTATGCCAATCCCTCTCCACTCACAGGAAGAGTTAACAACTAATTGCCGACTTTCGCACAATATCACGTCACTCACGCTCTGCCTTCCTAGGGTCTGCCAAAAGCCTAGGGTTTCCTAAGTCCCAACTGACCTATCCCTAAGCTCCGATACCAACTAATTGTTGGGTCGTATATAATACGGATCTAAATAGGGGAAGAAACACCTAGAGGGGGGTGAATAGGTGTAAACGTATAAACACTCCAAAAATCGTTGCGATAAAACCCAATGCGGAAAATAAAATAACACGCAAGATTTTTACGTGGAAAACTCCATCACCGGAGTAAAAAACCACGGGACCGATAACACGGCAGAAATCCACTAGAATTAAAACACGTACAAGGTGATTTACCGTACACACTTACGACTCAACCTTTTCATACGCTCCTAGAGGATCTTCTCCGCTCGCTCCGACGCTTCTCGAATCCACGATCTGCGCCCAACGCCGAATCCACGGCGTCCAACGTCGAATCCACGACGTCCGACCGAATCCACGGTCTTCACCCAATAGCACCGTTCGAATCCACGAACGTGCCTCGCTCCGAATCCACGAGAGCGATTGAACCTTGAATCCACAAGGACACGCGAATCCACGCGCCGATTTTGGGGTAATCGTTGTTTTTTGGGTGGTGATGATCCGCCGAATACTTAGATCAAAGATAGATCGGAAATACCATCTAAGTATTCATTAGTTTGATTCAACTCAAGATGTGAGTATGAAAACCTAGAATCAAACTAATCAATATAGATGAAGAAACATAGAGTATTCTCTAATGATTTCCTTTCTTCTCTATATGTGGATCTATAGCCGTATAAGATGATATATGAAAAATGACGGCTATGTGGATTCACCCTAGAAATGGAGTCATAGGGTGTATTTATAGGTTAGAAACCCTAGGAAGGAGATAAGAATCAAAAACCTGCCATTTCTGGATTTTTACGGACGGCGATCCGGATCGTGATAACTAGGATCCGGATCGTCATAACAAAACAACCAATTCCAGAAAAACGAAGGTTCGGGATCCGGATCATTTAACTACGATCCGGATCGTTCATACAGTTCACCAAACATCAACGTTCGGGATCCGGATTGAGAGACTACGATCCGGATTGCGACGATGTATGAACGAACCACCTTCGGGATCCGGATCGAACAACCTGATCCGGATCCTGAACATGTCCCAAGTCCAGTTTTTGATTTTTATGCAATGAAAGATTCTTCCAAGTGTTTCTACACTACAAGAAGTATTCGGATCACACAAATTCTTTAGTTAAACATACCTGATCCTTTTGAATTCTTCTTTCTTGAGATTGAGTTAAATGATCCAACTTTCTTCACCTTCAATCTTCAAGACTTGAGACTTTCACGAAACTACGCCAACTCAAATTCCGTAACAATCTCCCCCTTTGGCGGTTTCGTGACAAAACATAGATCCACTAAAGAAAATTCAAAAAGATATTTTTGTTGCTATCACCATACAACAAAAATTTACAATGGAGATCCAAAATACAATACATGAGTTAAACTCCTAAAACAGACTCTAGACTTAGACATCTGTACTCTCTGCAAAAAGAAATCATTCTTGACAAAAGAAATCGTTAGATACCTCAAGAATTTTGTATTATTCAAAAACCACAAACAGAGATGAAGTTTAAACTCATTTATACTTACCATGACATTTATATTCAGATATGTAAACTGATCATAGTTAAAACAACACCAACATATCTTCTTTGCACGTAAAAGCCAAATGTCATGAACATGTTTGTGACAAACTTATATATATATAGATATGTAATAGATCAGAGTTAAGAACCAACATATCTTCTATGCAATCAAAAACCAAGTGTCACAAACTTGTTAGTGAACATCAACTTGTTAGTTATATTACATGCCCAAATAGTTAGCAAATAGTTAGTCGAGGCATGCATTCATACAAATGAAAAAACAAAAGTTGAAATTCTACTTACCTTTGTGTTTCAACTTACCTTTGATGTTCCAACACATCATCATGTTCAATCAATCATTGTTCAAGTTCTCTATAAACTCTCTCCCCCTTTTTGTCACAAAACAAAGCCAAAATGTAGTTAAGACTACGAAATGTTAGGAGAGTGAAAAAAGTTCCAATAAAACGTAGAACTAAGCTAAAAGTAAGTATAAGACTAAATCCTAAAATCAAAATCCTGCACAAAAAGAAGAAAAAAAGGAAGGTGCAGTTCAGTCGGAGGAGTCGGAGCTGGTACAACTGAGCTTGCTCAAAATCCCTTTAAGCATTGTCGAAATAGTTGAGCACTTCTTCTTGATCTTCTTCTGTTTAGAGGAAAGTTGCTGAAGTTCCTTCGACATTCTTTCTTGTTCAGCAGACAGTCTTTGTTGTTCCTGTCGAAGCGATTTCAACACATCAGCGTCTGTAGCCTGTCTCTTCGTGTGTGATGGATGCTGTGTAGATGCAGATGGGGCATCCGGTCCCGTAACCCATGGAGATTCAGTTTGTAGAATTCCAGAGAGTGAGCGAGCTATGGTGAGAGGCCTACTAGGCTGATTTTCACTCCATTGGACAGTCTTCCGTCTCGTATATTGTTTGGTTGTTGAGGTAGATTTCATTAATCTTTTTCCTTTGGTAAATTTCCTGTTTTCCTCATCAATCTTCCGTTGAACATCTTTGAAAAATTCGTCCCATTCTTCATCATCATAGTCTGAGCTGTCTTCCTCTGCGTTTTTCGTCTTGTTTTGAGTTGAATCATCTGGTTCCCTTTTAACAGATGTACTTGTGTGCATCATTGAAACCAGGAGAAGGATTAACCAAGAGAAACTCATTGAATTAAGTGCCATTGATCAAAGTGCTTGAGTTAAGAAGGTGTCCTGTGAAAACCAACTCAAGAGCACAAAAATTCTTAGTTTTCAAAAATTGAAAAATTATATCCAAAGAATCATTATCATGTAGAGAGACTAAGAATCAAATTAGTTTTGCAAAAGGACTTTTAAAAATAGATCAATTGCATGAATTTCGAAAATCCTTATTATATGCCCTAAAACCGAAATTTTAGAAATCGAAGCCTAAAAATCCGTTAATCAGGAGAAAACCTAGCATATAATCAAAACTAATCAACCCAGAGTTCTTATTTCAAAAGAAATTTGATCAAAAACCATCCACAAACAAAGTTGATCCAAGAAATTCGTGCGTTTGAGGAGGAAAAGAGAAAAACGGTGAAAAACCGAGATTTTGATCAATAAAACTTACTTGGAATTGAAGAACTTGAGTTTGAAAGCTTCCAAGGAGGATGAAATCTAGAGAGAAGCGCTCTGGAAACTTCGGAACAAAAGATTGGAGTAAAGAAATCAAAAACCCCTTTCGTTCCTTATAAAACCTAGCCGCGATCCGGATCAGTTCATAACTGCGATCCGGATCGGCTACCCGCAGTAAGAAACTGCGTTCGGGATCCGGATCGGCAGATACAATCCGGATCGTCAGCCCGCAGAAGAATTCCTGTGTTCGGGATCCGGATCATCTAGCCCGATCCGGATCGGCCCCAACTTTTTCTTTAGAAAATTTCAGAGAAATTCAGGAAAATCCAGAAAAAGATTGTAAGCACAAATGTGTATCAACTTTAAACAAAAATCATCGTTTCATACAACAAGAATTAGATTATGCCAAATCTATCAATAATATCCAAAAATGAAACGAAAATTTACAAAAATTAAATCCCTTAAAGTTGAACACCTTCAATCACATCTAACTTGATCTTATGAGTAATGCCTTTATCAAATCATCAATTCAGTAAAGAAAATGAAATACAAAGATCAATAGATGTTTGAAATCCCAAATATGGTAGATAATATTTCTAGACAATCTGTTGAAGAGAGTGGCTCTTTGAGCATCTTTCTTTAAAAACCCACCTTATACCAACCTTGAAATTTGACAGAGTCAAGTATTTCAACATGCATTTTACTTAATCAAAAATTTGAACAACCATGCTTGGTATACATGTGGTAGCTGCACACAATACTCGGACGACCGAGGTGGTAGCTCTTTCCTCCATGTGGTGGTAGTTTTCACACTCCTCATTGGGATGTAACTCTTTCCACATCTTTTGAGCATTTTTCATTATCTTTGACTCCCCCTCAATTGGCTATCAATTATTTAAGATATAAAGTATTCAACCAAAAATTGATCTCGATTTCATACTCGACTAAACAGTCAAATAAGATAATGACTATACCAAGAGATCATTGAGAGAGAGAAATTGACTTTGATCACTTTAGAAGATGATTTAATTAACATAAATGATCATTGCAACAGTGAAATATTATGATGGCAAAAGCATAATAAATTTCTAAATGTGCGAAAAGATGCAATTAAAGTCAATTATAATCTATGCTCAATTAATGTCCTATGTACAAACATAGATAAAGAACAAAACAAAAACAAATACAAAACCTATCCTAAGCAAAGATTTCAAAAAGAAGATTGTTTCAAGGAAAGCATCCCAATTGCTTTTCGTAAATGAATAAAACGTTTTTGATCCAAAGGTTTTGTTAAAATATCAGCTAATTGATCCTCAGTTGAAATATATGAAAGTTGAAGAGTATTTGATTCAACTAGCTCTCTAAGAAAATGATATCTAAGTTCAATATGTTTTGTTCTAGAGTGCAACACAGGGTTTTTAGAAATGTTAATTGCACTTGTGTTGTCACAAAGAATTGTTACCGAAGATGCTGAAATGCGGAAGTCACTCAATACGCTTTTCATCCAAATGAGTTGAGTTGAGCAACTTCCAGCTGAAATGTATTCCGCTTCGGCAGTCGAGAGTGCTATGCAATTCTGCTTTTTACTGTGCCATGCAACAAGGCAATGGCCAAGATAGAAGCATGCACCACTCGTGCTTTTCCGATCATCCACTGATCCTGCCCAATCGGCATCTGAGTATCCAACAATATCCAAACTTGTTCCCATAGGATACCAAATTCCGAAATTAATTGATCCTTTGATATACCGGATGATCCGTTTCACCGCTTTCAGGTGAACCTCCTTTGGTGCTGATTGATATCTCGCGCAAATCCCAACACTAAAGGATATATCCGGGCGACTAGCCGTGAGGTAAAGTAGACTTCCAATCATACTTCTATACAGTTTCTCGTCTACATTCTCACTATGTGATTCACTTCCAAGTCCCTTGTGGCTAGTTCCCATTGGAGTTGGAAAATCTTTACAATTTTCTAGATCAAACTTTTTGACCAACTCCAGTGCATACTTGGATTGACTCAAGTGAATACCTTCATCATTTTGTTTAATTTGCAATCCAAGAAAATAAGACAGTTCGCCCATCATGGACATCTCAAATTCGCTTTCCATGGTCTCCGCGAATTTAGAAGCATCATTATCTTTTGTTGCACCAAATACAATGTCATCGACATAGATTTGTGCTACAATGAAATTATTTTGATAATGCTTCACAAAGAGAGTCCTGTCAGCTCCCCCTCGAGTATAGCCCTTCTCCAAAAGGTGCTTTGTTAACCTTTCGTACCATGCTCGCGGTGCTTGTTTCAGACCGTAAAGAGCCTTTTTCAAACGAAAAACATGGTTAGGTTGTTTATGATCTACAAAACCTTTCGGTTGAGCTACATAAACTTCCTCATTTAAAAACCCATTTAGAAATGCGCTCTTGACGTCCATTTGAAATAATTTGATTTTAAAATGACAAGCAATAGCAAACAATATACGAATGGACTCGAGTCTAGCTACAGGGGCGAAAGTTTCGTCAAAGTCTATACCTTCTACTTGAGAGTAGCCTTGAGCAACTAGTCGTGCCTTGTTCCTGATGATAGTACCATCTTCATCTTTCTTGTTCTTGAAGATCCATTTGGTACCTATCACATTATGTTGCTTTGGAGGCTTCGTTAATTCCCAGACTTTGTTTCGCTCAAATTGATGGAGCTCTTCCTGCATTGCTTTAATCCAGTAGTCATCCTGAAGAGCTTCATCTATTGTCTTTGGTTCGATTAAAGATACGTAGCAAGCAAATCCGCAAACCAACTGCCTTCGAGTTCTAACTCCTTCTTGTGGATCTCCAATGATGTTCGATTCCGGATGATCCTTGGAGATTCGTAGCGTTTGTTGAAACGGAGTACTCGGAGGTACACGAGATGATTCCTGCACATCAGATAAACTAGAAGAACCATTAGATGCATCATTACTATTGGAAGTATTATTATGAGAAGATGCACTAGCAGGAGAATCATCATCTAGAGAGATATCGAGGGTAGATTTTTCAGATTCAAAATGAGAAGCTTCATCTACTTTAACATTTATAGATTCTACGATCGTTTTAGATTCAATGTTAAATACTCGATATGCTCTGCTATTCGTAGAATAACCCAAAAAGATCCCTTCATCACTTCGAGAGTCGAACTTTCCAAGATTTTCACGGTCACGTAAGATGTAACATCGACTCCCGAAGATACGAAAGTACTTGATATCCGGTTTTCTACTAAACCACAGCTCATATGGTGTATTCAAGGTTCCTGGGCGCAAATACACTCTGTTAATGACATAGACAGCGGTGTTCACAGCTTCAACCCAAAAATGTAGCGGTAATTTCCGGCTATGAAGCATCACACGCGCCATCTCTTGAACAACCCTATTTTTGCGCTCAACAACACCATTCTGCTGAGGTGTATAGGGTGCCGAGAATTCATGCTTAATGCCATTTGAAGTACAAAAGTCAATGAATTTTGAATTTATGAATTCTCCACCCCTATCACTTCTAACACGAATGATCTTTTCATTCTTTTCAATCATAATACGATGGCAAATCTCATGAAAAGAGTCAAACGTATCAGCTTTCTCTCTCAAAAATGCTTCCCATGAAAACCGAGAGAAATCATCAACCAATAAAAAGATGTACCATTTACCTCCCAAAGATGGTTGACGGGTCGGCCCCATTAAGTCCATGTGCAAAAGTTCCAAGGGCCGTTTTGTACCAACGTGGTTCAAGTTCTTGTGTGCAGTCCTAGACTGTTTTCCCTTTTGGCAACCACCACACACAACGTTTTGTTTAAATAAAAGCTTTGGAATCCCCTTGACCACGTCCTTGTTTGAAATTCTAGTAAGTTCCTTAAAATTTAAGTGACCTAGCCTTTCGTGCCAAAGAGTTTCATTATTCAAAGCGGCTAAGTTACAATTTTCAGAAAATTTGTTAGGAACAACATAACAATTGTTTTCAGATCTAACCCCTTTTAGAAAGAAAGCATGGTCCTTATCAGTTACAACGCATTCAACCGATGAAAAGTTAACTGAAAAACCATTGTCGCAAAGTTGACTTATGCTTATGAGGTTAGTCTTAAGGCCATCAACAAATAAGACGTTTTTCAAAATCGGGCCATCTGGAATAGCTACCGTCCCTTTTCCAACAATTTTGGAAGATCGACCGTCTCCGAAAACAACGTGTCCTCCGGAGATTTTCTCAAGATTTTGAAAACTATTTTTGTCACCGGTCATGTGACGGGAACACCCGCTATCCAGATACCAAGACGAGCTATCATATGCATGCAAGGAAATATTGGAAACAAGACAAGGGAAAATTTCACCTTTGCGCACCCAAACCTTTTTGGAATGCGTCTGTAATGGTCGTGAAGTTTTGTGCCTAGGTGAAAGCGTCTTGTTAAAACGATTGTTGCTCCTTGATGAAGTCGTCTTGCGCGGTGAACTACCAAGTCTCTTTTCATTTGAAAGTTTTGCTTTGATTTCCGGAAAGGAGCCTTTTTGGTAGTTGATGCAAGAGGTGCTTGAGATGAGCGTTCGACTCCCGTCTTGCAATATCTTCTTATGTGCCCTGAAACACCACAACGAAAACATACCTTAGATCTTGACGATCCCAAAGAGGATGAAGTAGGTTTGTTGTCGTTGTTTGTCTTGAATTCCGATGTCGGAGGAGGAGATACCGACTGAGGCACAAAGACTGTCTCACTCGAACTTGGACTGTTTCCAGTTTGAGTGTATCCGAGGCCGAACCTATTTGATTGACCAAGACCAAGAAGTCTATCCAACTTACTCCTTCCTGAAGAGAATCGCTGTAAGTCATTCTTGAGTTGGAAAATGGTCTTTGTCATTTCCAGGTTATCCTGTCGAGCCTCGTTGTAGAGCTTTGAAAAGTGATTCGCGTTATCCACCAGATTTGTATGTTCCTTTTCAAGTTGCTCATTGGACTCTTGAAGGGAAGCATTTTCTTTTATCAGGTTTTCCCTTTCCACTTCAAGAGCGTTTGAGAGAGAAGTCGCTCTTTTTGCTTCTTCTTCGAGATCATGCAATCTCCCTCTCAAACTCTTGTTTTGCTTAGCCACTTTCTTTGAGTCCCTCAAAAGTCTGTGGTAGGCTAGAGCAAACTCTTCACCTTCCGAATCATCCGATTCATTGTCCATTGCATTCTTTTCAACAGTGGAGTTGGACAATGATTCAGACGTACTTGCCATAAAGCACATGAATGGTGAAGATGTGGACGCGTGGAATGCCGTGGAGCTCTTTTCTTCATCACTTGAAGACGACTCATTTGACGTTGAGTTGTCATCCCAAGTGACGACTTGCATCGCCTTCTTCTTTGCCGGATACTTGTTAGGACACTCCGTTGCAATGTGGCCGTAGCCTCGACATTTGAAGCATTGCAGTTGTCCTTCTGAACTTTTCTTATCCTTTGAGAAGTTCTCCTGCTTTCTTGACTTGTGACTTGGAGTACCCTTGCCTTTGTTCCACTTTCTGAAGGATGGAGATTTGCTTGAATTACCCCTTCGAAAGTTGCGGCGAAAATTCCTTGTCAAGAGAGCGAGCTGCTTCTCAAATTCCTCCATAGAGAGGTTCTCGTCATCGTCCGAGGAGGATGTATCCGCGTCTTCTTCCTTAGTTGTTTTCAACGCATAACCTGAAGACTTAGAAGTGGATGCTTTTCCAGAAGAATTGTTAGTATTAAAAGTCATTTCATAAGTTTGTAATGAACCAACTAATTCTTCTACACGTATTTCGTCCGGGTGTTTAATAGTTTCAATGGCAGTAACCTTTGGGCGAAATCGTTCAGGAAGAGTTCTTAAGATTTTTCTTACAATCTTAAATTCTGGAATCTTCTCTCCCAGATTAGCACATGAGTTTACGATGTCTTGCAATCGTGTATAGTAGTCCGTGAAAGATTCATTTTCTGCCATCAAAATAGAGTCAAACTTGCTCGTAAGCATCTGCAGTTTCTGAATCTTCACGAGGTTAGTTCCCTCATGTGTAACCTGGAGAACATCCCAGATTTCTTTCGCAGTCTCACATGACGAGACGCGAGAGAATTCAGTTGAGATAAGGCATTAAAAATAGCATTAATTCCCTTGCCATTGTAAGAAGATAACTCAAACTCTTCCTTGGTCCATTTCGACCTAGGTTTTAAGGTGTGAACATCAGAGATAAGTTCAGTTGGATTAGTCCATCCTGATTCAATTGAATGCCACACCCTTTCGTCGATGGAAGATAAAAAGGCTTTCATCCGTACTTTCCAGTACGCATAATTTGTTCCATCAAAGAAAGGGGGTCGATTGATGTTTCCACCTTCAACCATTGTTCACAACCCTATTCCCGCTCTGATCCCACTTGTTGGGTCGTATATAATACGGATCTAAATAGGGAAAGAAACACCTAGAGGGGGGTGAATAGGTGTAAACGTATAAACACTCCAAAAATCGTTGCGATAAAACCCAATGCGGAAAATAAAATAACACGCAAGATTTTTACGTGGAAAACTCCATCACCGGAGTAAAAACCACGGGACCGATAACACGGCAGAAATCCACTAGAATTAAAACACGTACAAGGTGATTTACCGTACACACTTACGACTCAACCTTTTCATACGCTCCTAGAGGATCTTCTCCGCTCGCTCCGACGCTTCTCGAATCCACGATCTGCGACCCAACGCCGAATCCACCGGCGGTCCAACGTCGAATCCACGACGTCCGACCGAATCCACGGTCTTCACCCAATAGCACCGTTCGAATCCACGAACGTGCCTCGCTCCGAATCCACGAGACGCGATTGAACCTTGAATCCACAAGGACACGCGAATCCACGCGCGATTTTGGGGGTAATCGTTGTTTTTTGGGTGGTGATGATCCGCCGAATACTTAGATCAAAGATAGATCGGAAATACCATCTAAGTATTCATTAGTTTGATTCAACTCAAGATGTGAGTATGAAAACCTAGAATCAACTAATCAATATAGATGAAGAAACATAGAGTATTCTCTAATGATTTCCTTTCTTCTCTATATGTGGATCTATAGCCGTATAAGATGATATATGGAAAATGACGGCTATGTGGATTCACCCTAGAAAAGGAGTCATAGGGTGTATTTATAGGTTAGAAACCCTAGGAAGGAGATAAGAATCAAAAACCTGCCATTTTCTGGATTTTTTACGGACGGCGATCCGGATCGTGATAACTAGGATCCGGATCGTCATAACAAAACAGCCAATTCCAGAAAAACGAAGGTTCGGGATCCGGATCATGTAACTACGATCCGGATCGTTCATACAGTTCACCAAACATCAACGTTCGGGATCCGGATTGAGAGACTACGATCCGGATTGCGACGATGTATGAACGAAACCACCTTCGGGATCCGGATCGAACAACCTGATCCGGATCCTGAACATGTCCCAAGTCCCGTTTTTTGATTTTATGCAATGAAAGATTCTTCCAAGTGTTTCTACACTACAAGAAGGTATTCGGATCACACAAATTCTTTAGTAAACATACTGATCCTTTTGAATTCTTTCTTTGAGATTGAGTTAATGATCCAACTTTCTTCACCTTCAATGTTCAAGACTTGAGGACTTTCACGAAACTACGCCAACTCAAATTCCGTAACACTAATCTGTCACGCCCCGGGTGTAACCAGAACCGGGCCCGTCCACAAATGACGCCGTGCATACGAATTTTCCGTTTACACGGAGTGCTGGGTAACCGCCAGATATGAAATGTATAAAAGAGTCTAAACAGAGCTAAATCTAAACTAATACAACTCAGAAAATGCTGGCAATAAAATTACATAAGCTCTCACAATATACAAGTG
>JAQNDB010003458.1:0-29263 GCA_029204045.2 Tillandsia leiboldiana | reverse complement strand
TTGATTAGACCCCAGTTGAATCTGTTTGAAATAGGATTCAAGAATTTCTGTTGGTTTCGATATCCCTTTATTTATTTTATTTGGGGTCCGAAGAAAATCCCCTAATCTTATTTGGGGTTCGAAGAAATCCCTTTTTTTTTTTAAATAATTTGGGGTCCGAAAAATCTCCGTTATTTTATTTTGATTTTGGGATCCGAAGAATCCTTTTTTTTTTAAAGTAATTTGGATCCGAAGCATCCCTTTTATATTGTAATTTGATTTGGGATCCGAAAAATCCCTTTTTGACTGAGCCTAATCCGGTGTCCGAAGAAATCACCCGAACCGGTTTATTTAATTTTTTTTTTTTTTTTTATTTAACCTAAGTTCGGTATGTCCGAAGGAATCATCCGAACCGTTTTGTGGAATGAGCCTAAAGTTAGGGCGTCCGAAGAAAAACCGAACCGGCTTTATTATGATTTTTTTCTTTTTTTTTTATTTAAACTAGTTTGGATGTCCAAGAAATCATCCGAACCGGTTTTGAATTGAGCCTAAAATTAGGGCGTCCGAAAAAAAACCCCGAACCGGCTTTATAATAATTTTTTTCCGTTTTTAAAAAATTTAACGTAAGTTCGGATATCCGAAAATCATCCGAACCGGTTTTGGGATGAGCCTAAAGTTATGGCGTCCGAAGAAAAAACCCGAACTTTTTTTTTACCTGACAAGATACGATACGAGGAAGTCGAAGCTGTAATTGGGGAATTGTGAACTTGGGAATTGTGAACTTACGGCGTATTAGAGAATTGGGGAGGTTTTTTTTTTTTTTGTGGATATTGCGTTGTGGGAATATACGATATGTGTTGGGAATTGGGAGGAAGTTGTTTTTTTTTTTTTTTTTGTGGTGGGCTTGTGTTGTTCTCATTCAGACAAAAATCTCCTCCTTCTTTCTATTTTTTTCTATTATATTGGGGATGGCGAGAGATGTCGCATGAGTTTGTTGGGATTTGTTACAGGATGAAGTAACGACTGCGTGGGGATTGTGGGTTGTGGTTCTAATTTGAATACGTTCGGAAAATTTGTATATTTAAATTTTAAATTTTAAATTTTAAATTTCAAAATTGAATATATTCGAATTTAAAATTGACCGATTATGTTCAAATTTCAATATGTGTTCAAATTTCAAAATTGAACGGTTATGTTCAAATTTGAGGACGTATGGATGTATTTAAATTTCAAATTTCAGATTGAACGGTTATGTTCAAATTTCAAAATTGAACGGTTGTGTTCAAATTGAGAGGAAGATGGTTGTATTCAAATTTCATATTTCAAAATTGAACGGTTATGTCTAATTTCAAAATTGAACGGTTGCGCTCAAATTTGAAAAAGTGGTTGTATTTAAATTTCAAATTTCAAATTTCAAATTTCAAAAATGAATATGTTCAAATTTCAAAATTGAACGGTTATGTTTTAAATTTGAGGAAGTATGGTGTATTTAAATTTCAATTTTCAAATTTCAAAATTGAACGGTTATGTCAAATTTGAGGAAGTATGGTTGTATTTTTAACTTTTAATTTCAAATTCGAAATTGAATATTTCAATTTTTAAAATTGAACGGTTATGCTCAAATTGAGGAAGTATGGTTGTATTTAAATTTAATTTTCAAATTCAAAATTGAATATGTTCAAATTTCAAAATATAACGTTATGTATCAAACAAAATATAGGCAACTATTATTATCAATTTAAAGTATATTTTAAAATGATGGTGAAGATTTAGATAAATTATTTATAATTATGTCACGCCCCGAGTTTAAAAAAAGTCGGTCTGAAATTTTTTTTTTTTTTGAATAAATCAGAGTTTGCAAAACAGGCGTAACAGACCGCCACATATATAGGAAATCCCCTATCCACCGGGATAGTGTCTTTCCTATACATGCACGGCTAGGCTAATCCAATCAATCAGAGAGTAAATCATATCTCACTAAACTATGCTAATCATCAGGAATAATCCGAAACATCAAAATATCAACAATCTAAAATATTCACATAAACTGGAACTGAAATATCATAATGAAAGTCAGCTACAAATCGTAGGGGATCTCAATCCTCGATCTATTTCATCAGGGGACAGCTCTATCGTGACAGGCTCTCTGGATCGTCCCGACATCCCACTACCCGAACGACCTGAAAAACAGTCACCCGAGGGTGTGAGACACACCGGAGTGTATCCCAGTGGGCACGACGAGCCGAGAAATAGCTAATCGTACCTACTGGGTACAATAATCTGCGGATAGTATAAATCACAGGGTAAAGCTGAATAAACAGATAAGATCTACTGTTAATCAACAAAAATCCACAGATAACTGAATAGGCTGAGAAATAGTGCTGGGAACTGGATATGACTATAATCATCAAGCATAAGAGAGCTGCAGATAAATGGTGCTGGAAATCAGAGTATGGCTATAATAATCAAACATAAGAACTGCAGACAGATAAATGCTAGAAATCCGGGTATAGCTATAATAGTTAAGCATAAAAGACTGCAGATAAATAATGCTAGAGATCTGGACAAACTGAAATAATCAAGCATAAGGAATCTGCAGGCAATAAGTGCTGGAAAATCAGGGTATAACTGTAATAATCAAGCATAAGGGAATCTGCAGATAATGAATGCTGGAATCAACATAACTGAACATCAATGGTACAAAGTAAGAATCATGCGTCAAAGACAGAAACCCAAGTACCCAATCATGCGCCACTCTTGGTCTCACAGGACCTCAGGCAAAGCCACTGTTCGGCACCCCATCCGCTGACATAACCTGCACTTACGGACGCCAAGCAGTCCTGGTGCAAAAGGGCTCACGGGTCTTATCTCAAGACCACTTTACCGCAAAGAACAAGCTCCACGGGGAGCGACACCCGGCCATGTTCGTGAAGTACAGCAGTGCATGGCAAATCATAATGCTCAATCTCAAGGTCTAGTGACCGAGTAGTCGGCAACATGCCGAGATCCCAGCAGGGAATCATCTGTCTATATCTCTCAAATCAGGATCAATCGATCATGCATATCAACATATATCATAACCATCTCAATGACAGGACTCACGAGTATAATCAAATCATGCATATCTGAATAAAGCGTATGACAAATGACATGGAACTAGCAGGAATAATCGATCATGACATCTATATATCAGGATATGAAGCTGACAAGCAGATGTGTATAAATATAGGAGTGTCTAAGGGATCAGTGTCTATCTCGAAATCATGCGATGTATAGGTGCAATCATCAGGACTATCATGTAATCCGGAATACAAGGAGTATATACCCGAATAATAGCATATCAAACATGCACAATACTATGAATCAAGATGTCTGTATATATCAATCAATCATGGGTCTGTCATGCATACTGGAATATCAAAGCAAGTAACAACAGGCATGATCAGACCACAGGAATCTACTGTACTGAGACATATGAGCTGCTGAACCGGAAAGAAATCCAAGTAATATCTGAATATAATCAGTATAACGATCGACAGGAATCAATACGCATACTCAGATCATGCAAGTCTATGTATCAAAATATAAAAGCTGATGAGCAGGTATACGTGATATGTCTAAGGTGATCCAAGTCTATCAGGAAGATCATATGGCATATAGATCAAATCATCAGGACTAAACAAAACAGGTGTCCGACTGGACTAAAGCAACCAGAGGGCCGAATAGATAAAGCCCGGACCGAAGATAACCCAACTGATGTAGGCAGATCCTCGAACTCCCGCTCAGCTAATGGGAGGCTGGTGCTGAACAACTGGGCCCTGAACATATAACTGGGATCAATAACAGACTCACACAAACCCATCCCGACAATACCATAACGTCCTGTCGCTATCACGGAAAACTTAGCCGAAACTAGGCTTAAACCGAGATTCCCGAAAATCCACTGAACCTCCAATCATGACCCGCCAACGTTCTAAAAATATCCAAACACTGCCAAACCACAACTAACGACTCTAAACATCATCAACTCGATATTCGGGCAAACAGGGGTAAAACCGAAATTTCGGTGTCCAATTGTTGCCACAAACACTCGCACAACTCACGGGAAGCCCAATTCGGCTTCGGAGTTTTTCCGACAGAAAACTAAAGTCACTGGACCAGCCAGGACAGTGTCGGGAATAACCAGAGGCAACAATTGATGACAAGAAATTCAAATTGAAACACGAACTCGCACCGTAATTCGTCAAACCGACAATTTTGCCGATTTACGAAACAAGATCAGTTTCCCGCTCAACTAGAGTCCACAGAACTTTAATAAAAAGCTTAGAGGGTGCGTAAATATTGTCTAAGGACAGCCATGAAGTCACATTTGCGACTTGGTCCACAATAGTTCTTAAAATTGCATAATTACTTCACTCGAATCACCGTTTCAGTCCGTTCTTTAAATCCGGGTAACCAAAATTAGCGCCGTAAATTTCAGCGCGTCTGTTTTGACGAGACGGAACCCATGCTCACAGACTTGGGTCGACAAGAAGTCCAATTTTCAGAATTGTCCCATAATTACATAGGCTCAAACACAACCTTGCTAGATTAAACTATACGCATGACCAAATCATGAAACAACTGAAGCATGGTGCTTAGGGTGGTCAGAGAATGATGGTGCTCACCTGAAATGAGTCGGAAAACGGCCGGATAGTTGGCCGGAGCAACACCACCAATGAAGCCAAGCTCGGATTGGCCCAACTTGGAACAGACCCTGTTCGACCCTGGAACAAGGTGGAGCATGGCATTCAGTAACCTCCCATATGAAGCTTGGTCCAAGGCCGAGCCACAGCCGGCGGCCGGAGACGGCGGCGGCCGGAGAAATACCAACCAAAGCCCGTTTTCCACTAATTAAGCCAACTTAGTTACAGAGGCCTATAAACCAAACCAACTTGATGGAACTAATAAATAAGGTGTTTAGGACTTACCTGCATGGTTGGCCGGCGACCCGGAGCGGCGTCGGCGGCCGGCGATGGCTCATGTTGCCATACGGGTGCAACTACAGAGGGAGGAAACCACGCGTAAAAAATTCCATGCAAATGCATGGGAGGCATCAAAAGACCCCAAGAAACGCACCTGGGTCGTTTTCCCCACCGCGCGGAGCCCCGGCGATCGCCGGCGGCGGAGCTCGGCCAAGATGATGGCCTTTAATGGCGGATTTCTTGGCGGAGCACGAGAGCCGTTCTAACTTGGACCAAAGTGTTGCTCTCGACTCCCCGATGCTTCCTGTGGTGGTGGCCGGCGGCTTGGGTGCACGGCGGCGCCGGACGGCGAAGATCGGCCGCGGTGCAAGAATGCTCGGTTCTAGGGCAAGCCGGATCTTCGCGGATCCTCAACCGATCAACTCCAGACTTCATGGAGAGCTCACAGTTGTAAAGCGGAAGAGGTTCAACGGTGCTGATCTTCATCTCGACGGTTGGATCCATCCCGCGCTCAATATCGGCCAAAAAACCGACTTCCGGCAAGGAGTGGTTCCCGCCGGCGGTCGGGACGACGGCGACGGCTCAAAATTCACAGGTAAGGTCCTATCGATGTCAGGAACACGTAGATACACTCTTGGGCCATTTAAAAACACAAAGATTTCATCCCTTACCTCGCCGGAGAGAGGAAGAAGAAAGAAAAACTCCGCGGCGGCGCGCGGCGGCGGCGACCGTCGGGGAACCCTTGGCTTGGTCGCGGCCACCCCGAGGATCACTTCGGTTGAAGCTTGAGCCCTCAGAATCTCCCAGATGTCACTCCAACTCCACAATCCGAGATGCCTACAACTTGCATGGTTCTTCTTTGGCTGCTCCGGCGACGGGAAGGCAGTGGCGCTCGGCAACTGTGGGAGATGGTGGAGGCACGTCGGTTACAAGAGGAGAGGGCGGCAGAGGGTGGCTAGGTTTAGGGTTTCCAAGGATCACCCGTAACGTATATATTGCATAAATGCACATTTGCAAAGAGGTCCCTCCACACTCGCTATTGGACTAAAGTCCTTTAGTAAAAATACTCCTCTTACAGTTTAGTCCCTCACCTGTAAGTGGCACATTTTTCGGAGCATAAAATATTGGGCTTTTCTGTAAAATACAGTATTTTTCGCCGTATTTCACGCTTTTCGAGACGTTCCGTTCGTCGAAACGAAAAATGGACTTCGCCATGACGTCCGGCTCGACGAGACCTATCAGGTAGCGATTTCTGATTTTCGAGAAACTGTCCGGATAAAATCTCGGTCCATAAAATACAGTTTCGGAATATAGTTATCGCGCTTTTCGAGGCTTTGGGGTCGTCAAACGAAATTCCGTCAGCGCCATTGGCGTCCAGAATGATGAAACCGTTCAAATCGACTACTTGAAGTGCTATGATCGGTTTCCAGACGGCGATTTGGCGAACGTTAGCGCGTAGGGGTATTTGCATTTGGGGTTTACTGTTCATGTACAGTACCAATGCACTGTGCACTTAAGTCGCGGGTCCCGCCCGCTTCTTCGTCGATTTCTGGGAGATCCGACCGTCGGATCTAAACTTGCTTAATATGGTTTTCACTCGGTTCGACGAGACGGTCGTACTCGTGATCTCGGATTTTCGAGATTAGGCTCGGATTGAAAGGCGACATTTTAGCCTCATAACTGTGCAATTTACACTGCAGGAAAAAGGGGGTCACTTATGATTCAAAGTTTCAACTTGACTTTTATTCTTTTTCCTTTTATTTATTTATAATAAAATTCAAGTTTCTACATCTCTACCACCTAAAAAGAAGTTTCGTCCCCGAAACTTAATACAACTAAGAGTCAAATACATGGGGAAAGCGCTCCTACATGGCTGATTCACGTTCTCACGTGGCTTCGCGCTTTTCATGGTTCTCCTATTGTACCTTGACATAGGGAATCGGTCTACTTCTCAGCTTCTTTTCATCTCGAGCCAGGATCTTCAGAGGTGTCTCAGTAAGGATGTCCTTAATTTACCGTTATCTGGAACACACCAGCGGCCCCTAAATCGAACAGAGCCATCGGCGTGCAGCTGGTAATCGTCAGTCTGTCCCAGTGTTATCCGCTCTCGAATCTTCTGGAAGGAGGGGTCCGACTGCTGTCCCTCCTTTATGCGATCAAGCAGGGTAGGCTGCACTACCATCCCTAAAAGTCGAGCGGTAGACCTCGAAGGAATGATCTCCAAGTCTAGACGCTGGAACTCAGAAATCAAGCGGTCCTGATCAGTGATCATTAGCAGCTCTGAGGACACGTGCTTTCGGCTCAAAGCATCCGCTACTACATTGGCCCGACCTGGGTGGTATTGGATAGTGAGATCATAGTCCTTTAGCAGTTCGAGCCATCCACAAAGACTTAACAGACTTGATTTTGACATGTTGCCAAATTTTAAGGCTTAACTGCTTTAAATTTCAAGTTCCATTAACTAGGGTTCTCGTAGAGATGCTACACGCCCAGCCAAGGCTACACCACACAAGCACGCTTAACCTCGGAGTTCTGATGGGATCCGGTGCTTTAGTGCTGGTATGATCGCATCCGATGTGGCAACCAAACCTCATACTCTTTTCTGGTTTCACATAACTTACAGTTTGTGCAGGCAGAACTCAACGGTCTTACTCATTTAGGCTGACTATCGAGGTCGAACACTGACAAAAGGCCACTAGATTCACTTTCTTAAGTGAAATCCCACAAGGTAGAGAATCTCTTCTTACACTTTATAATCGTTTGTGGCAAAATTTTCACCACCAGCTGCTAGAACTAAACCTCAGACTACCAAGGACGGACAACTGCCGGTTAAATATCACACGATCAGTCTCTTAGCATCATAAAACATGGCAACCCAAGGTCACCATTCATAAAGCTTAAAATATCCGATCTGGACATGTTGTCCAACTCTTTGGGCTTAACCCATATATTCTATTATCAACTGGATTGCAAAATCTGACGAGATCAACGTGGTTAGTGACCACAAGTTAGGACGATTATCCACATTAATGACAAATATCACCTGTCCACTATGTATACGACTATCTGAGACCTACCTAAGGTCCGATATGGTCTGGAATATCAATACTGCATCTACAACCTCGTCGTCCTAAGACAAACTTGGAACTAAAATTTAAGTAAGCAGACAAATAGACCCAATCATGATATTCCCCTTTAGAGGGTGGGGTATTTCCTCAGCTCTTTCGACAGTACGTTGTCTGCAGCCAACGTGCTTATCAAAAGAAAGGTGAAATACTATAGATCTGTCGCCAACATCAAGTTGGGGACACGACTCCCACCGGAGTCAACAGAAGGTATAGCTCATACCTCCCGACACAAATCTCTATGCCGATACTATAAACCTATATCAACGGTCTCTACCACCTCGTGGTCATGACTTCGACCCCAAATCAGTTCACACACAATGTGCGAATCAACTACAAATCGGATTCTTTTAGGATAAAAAGTCAAATTCCTCAAGCTATCATCATTACTCTGTATATTAGGCTTTCCAGTCATATCTCATCACGGTAGTAGCCACAACATCTAAAATTGTTGCATACTCATAGGAGTAACTAAGACTCCACTAAACTCGTACCAAAGGCAGGGTCTGAATCTGAATCTAACTCAAACCAGGGTTTCAATCGGGTCCATAGATCCATCAACCATGTCTGCGCCAAAGCGCTCACTGCTACCACCATCTCTATCGAAGTAATTGTGAATCCCAATTTATTTTACACTGATCAGGGTTGGGACACAATTCAATAAAGTCTAATACTTGCTGAGTGTCGTCAGAATCCTTCCATCCAAAGCAACAAGATTGCTAACCTCATAGGCATCCCGATAACTATATTCGGGGAATCTCCGGTAATAGCAGCCACAACATAGTTTTGACAACCACGGCTGCGACAAAAGTACTATATCCAATGACGCGAGGACAACTGGGGGATCACTAACTTCTCCAAAAACCTGGACTAGTGGTGGGGCCAGTGCAACAACAGCAACTATCTGATGCTGAGCCATCTGCTGGACTAACCCAGCAAAAATGCGGTGAACTGATCCTCTAACAGCTGTCAAAAAAAAATCCGAGCCCTCAGGCTCCACTGATATTTCAAACCCATGGCTCGTACCACGACCGCAGCTAACACTGCACCCACTATGACCACTAAGCCCAGAGCGCGTGCGAACACCGCTCATAGTCACACCAACAAGTTAGGAAAACGTCTCATAAGTGTGAAAGTACACCTGAGCTCCTAACCGCTAGACAAATACCCCGCGCTCTCACGTCATAAGTCATCCTAGGGTTCATCCTAACCAGATCCTAATCAATTTTTTCTAGATACCGTGTACCTATTGCTCTGATACCATCTAATCTGTCACGCCCCGAGTTTAAAAAAAAGTCAGGTCTGAAATTTTTTTTTTTTTTTGAATAAATCAGAGTTTGCAAAACAGGCGTAACAGACCGCCACATATATAGGAAATCCCCTATCCACCGGGATAGTGTCTTTCCTATACATGCACGGCTAGGCTAATCCAATCAATCAGAGAGTAAATCATATCTCACTAAACTATGCTAATCATCAGGAATAATCCGAAACATCAAAATATCAACAATCTAAAATATTCACATAAACTGGAACTGAAATATCATAATGAAAGTCAGCTACAAATCGTAGGGGATCTCAATCCTCGATCTATTTCATCAGGGGACAGCTCTATCGTGACAGGCTCTCTGGATCGTCCCGACATCCCACTACCCGAACGACCTGAAAAACAGTCACCCGAGGGTGTGAGACACACCGGAGTGTATCCCAGTGGGCACGACGAGCCGAGAAATAGCTAATCGTACCTACTGGGTACAATAATCTGCGGATAGTATAAATCACAGGGTAAAGCTGAATAAACAGATAAGATCTACTGTTAATCAACAAAAATCCACAGATAACTGAATAGGCTGAGAAATAGTGCTGGGAACTGGATATGACTATAATCATCAAGCATAAGAGAGCTGCAGATAAATGGTGCTGGAAATCAGAGTATGGCTATAATAATCAAACATAAGAACTGCAGACAGATAAATGCTAGAAATCCGGGTATAGCTATAATAGTTAAGCATAAAAGAACTGCAGATAAATAATGCTAGAGATCTGGACAAACTGAAATAATCAAGCATAAGGAATCTGCAGGCAATAAGTGCTGGAAAATCAGGGTATAACTGTAATAATCAAGCATAAGGAATCTGCAGATAATGAATGCTGGAAATCAACATAACTGAACATCAATGGTACAAAGTAAGAATCATGCGTCAAAGACAGAAACCCAAGTACCCAATCATGCGCCACTCTTGGTCTCACAGGACCTCAGGCAAAGCCACTGTTCGGCACCCCATCCGCTGACATAACCTGCACTTACGGACGCCAAGCAGTCCTGGTGCAAAAGGGCTCACGGGTCTTATCTCAAGACCACTTTACCGGCAAAGAACAAGCTCCACGGGGAGCGACCCCGGCCATGTTCGTGAAGTACAGCAGTGCATGGCAAATCATAATGCTCAATCTCACGGTCTAGTGACCGAGTAGTCGGCAACATGCCGAGATCCCAGCAGGGAATCATCTATCTATATCTCTCAATCAGGATCAATCGATCATGCATATCAACAATATATCAATAACCATCTCAATGACAGGACTCAACGAGTATAATCAAATCATGCATATCTGAATAAAGCAGTATGACAAATGACATGGAACTAGCAGGAATAATCGATCATGACATCTATATATCAGGATATGAAAGCTGACAAGCAGATGTGTATAAATATAGAGTGTCTAAGGGATCAGTGTCTATCTCGAAAATCATGCGATGTATAGGTGCAATCATCAGGATTAATCATGTAATCCGGAATACAAGGAGTATATACCCGAATAATAGCATATCAAACATGCACAATACTATGAATCAAGATGTCTGTATATATCAATCAATCATGGGTCTGTCATGCATAACTGGAATATCAAAACAAGTAACAACAGGCATGATCAGACCACAGGAATCTACTGTACTGAGACATATGAGCTGCTGAACCGGAAAGAAATCCAAGTAATATCTGAATATAAATCAGTATAACGATCGACAGGAATCAATACGCATACTCAGATCATGCAAGTCTATGTATCAAAATATAAAAGCTGATGAGCAGGTATACGTGATATGTCTAAGGTGATCCAAGTCTATCAGGAAGATCATATGGCATATAGATCAAATCATCAGGACTAAACAAAAACAGGTGTCCGACTGGACTAAAGCAACCAGAGGGCCGAATAGATAAAGCCCGGACCGAAGATAACCCACCTGGATGTAGGCAGATCCTCGAACTCCCGCTCAGCTAATGGGAGGCTGGTGCTGAACAACTGGGCCCTGAACATATAACTGGGATCAATAACAGACTCACACAAACCCATCCCGACAATACCATAACGTCCTGTCGCTATCACGGAAAACTTAGCCGAAACTAGGCTTAAACCGAGATTCCCGAAAATCCACTGAACCTCCAATCATGACCCGCCAACGTTCTAAAAATATCCAAACACTGCCAAACCACAACTAACGACTCTAAACATCATCAACTCGATATTCGGGCAAACAGGGGTAAAACCGAAATTTTCGGTGTCCAATTGTTGCCACAAACACTCGCACAACTCACGGGAAGCCCAATTCGGCTTCGGAGTTTTTCGACAGAAAACTAAAGTCACTGGACCAGCCAGGACAGTGTCGGGAATAACCAGAGGCAACAATTGATGACAAGAAATTCAAATTGAAACACGAACTCGCACCGTAATTCGTCAAACCGACAATTTTGCCGATTTACGAAACAAGATCAGTTTCCCGCTCAACTAGAGTCCACAGAACTTTAATAAAAAGCTTAGAGGGTGCGTAAATATTGTCTAAGGACAGCCATGAAGTCACATTTGCGACTTGGTCCACAATAGTTCTTAAAATTGCATAATTACTTCACTCGAATCACCGTTTCAGTCCGTTCTTTAAATCCGGGTAACCAAAATTAGCGCCGTAAATTTCAGCGCGTCTGTTTTGACGAGACGGAACCCATGCTCACAGACTTGGGTCGACAAGAAGTCCAATTTTCAGAATTGTCCCATAATTACATAGGCTCAAACACAACCTTGCTAGATTAAACTATACGCATGACCAAATCATGAAACAACTGAAGCATGGTGCTTAGGGTGGTCAGAGAATGATGGTGCTCACCTGAAATGAGTCGGAAAACGGCCGGATAGTTGGCCGGAGCAACACCACCAATGAAGCCAAGCTCGGATTGGCCCAACTTGGAACAGACCCTGTTCGACCCTGGAACAAGGTGGAGCATGGCATTCAGTAACCTCCCATATGAAGCTTGGTCCAAGGCCGAGCCACAGCCGGCGGCCGGAGACGGCGGCGGCCGGAGAAATACCAACCAAAGCCCGTTTTCCAACTAATTAAGCCAACTTAGTTAACAGAGGCCTATAAACCAAACCAACTTGATGGAACTAATAAATAAGGTGTTTAGGACTTACCTGCATGGTTGGCCGGCGACCCGGAGCGGCGTCGGCGGCCGGCGATGGCTCATGTTGCCATACGGGTGCAACTACAGAGGGAGGAAACCACGCGTAAAAAATTCCATGCAAATGCATGGGAGGCATCAAAAGACCCCAAGAAACGCACCTGGGTCGTTTTCCCACCGCGCGGAGCCCCGGCGATCGCCGGCGGCGGAGCTCGGCCAAGATGATGGCCTTTAATGGCGGATTTCTTGGCGGAGCACGAGAGCCGTTCTAACTTGGACCAAAGTGTTGCTCTCGACTCCCCGATGCTTCCTGTGGTGGTGGCCGGCGGCTTGGGTGCACGGCGGCGCCGGACGGCGAAGATCGGCCGCGGTGCAAGAATGCTCGGTTCTAGGGCAAGCCGGATCTTCGCGGATCCTCAACCGATCAACTCCAGACTTCATGGAGAGCTCACAGTTGTAAAGCGGAAGAGGTTCAACGGTGCTGATCTTCATCTCGACGGTTGGATCCATCCCGCGCTCAATATCGGCCAAAAAACCGACTTCCGGCAAGGAGTGGTTCCCGCCGGCGGTCGGGACGACGGCGACGGCTCAAAATTCACAGGTAAGGTCCTATCGATGTCAGGAACACGTAGATACACTCTTGGGCCATTTAAAAACACAAAGATTTCATCCCTTACCTCGCCGGAGAGAGGAAGAAGAAAGAAAAACTCCGCGGCGGCGCGCGGCGGCGGCGACCGTCGGGGAACCCTTGGCTTGGTTGCGGCCACCCCGAGGATCACTTCGGTTGAAGCTTGAGCCCTCAGAATCTCCCAGATGTCACTCCAACTCCACAATCCGAGATGCCTACAACTTGCATGGTTCTTCTTTGGCTGCTCCGGCGACGGGAAGGCAGTGGCGCTCGGCAACTGTGGGAGATGGTGGAGGCACGTCGGTTACAAGAGGAGAGGGCGGCAGAGGGTGGCTAGGTTTAGGGTTTCCAAGGATCACCCGTAACGTATATATTGCATAAATGCACATTTGCAAAGAGGTCCCTCCACACTCGCTATTTGGACTAAAGTCCTTTAGTAAAAATACTCCTCTTACAGTTTAGTCCCTCAACTGTAAGTGGCACATTTTTCGGAGCATAAAATATTGGGCTTTTCTGTAAAATACAGTATTTTTCGCCGTATTTCACGCTTTTCGAGACGTTCCGTTCGTCGAAACGAAAAATGGACTTCGCCATGACGTCCGGCTCGACGAGACCTATCAGGTAGCGATTTCTGATTTTCGAGAAACTGTCCGGATAAAATCTCGGTCCATAAAATACAGTTTCGGAATATAGTTATCGCGCTTTTCGAGGCTTTGGGGTCGTCAAACGGAAATTCCGTCAGCGCCATTGCGTCCAGAATGATGAAACCGTTCAAATCGACTACTTGAAGTGCTATGATCGATTTCCAGACGGCGATTTGGCGAACGTTAGCGCGTAGGGGTATTTGCATTTGGGGTTTACTGTTCATGTACAGTACCAATGCACTGTGCACTTAAGTCGCGGGTCCCGCCCGCTTCTTCGTCGATTTCTGGGAGATCCGACCGTCGGATCTAAACTTGCTTAATATGGTTTTCACTCGGTTCGACGAGACGGTCGTACTCGTGATCTCGGATTTTCGAGATTAGGCTCGGATTGAAAGGCGACATTTTAGCCTCATAACTGTGCAATTTACACTGCAGGAAAAAGGGGGTCACTTATGATTCAAAGTTTCAACTTGACTTTTATTCTTTTTCCTTTTATTTATTTATAATAAAATTCAAGTTTCTACACTTTACCTTCGGTTTCCAACCTGTCCATGCTTCATAAGGTGTAATATTATCCAGCGCCAAAGTTGGGCTTCTATTAAGAATGTATGCTGCAGTAGATACCGCTTCTGCCCAAAATTTATTTGGAAGTCCTTTCGCTTTCAACATACTTTTTGCCATCTCTACCAAACTTCGATTTTTGCGCTCAGCAACGCCATTCTGCTGAGGCGTGTAACTGGTTGTCAACTGCCTGCGAATACCATTTGATTCACAAAAATTTTCAAATTTATTAGAAATAAATTCTCCCCCTCGATCTGTACGGAGAGTCCTAATATAATAACCGGATTCGTTTTCGACCAAGTTTTTAAATTTTCGAAAAACATCAAAAGCATCAGATTTATTTTTAATAAAATAAATCCAAGTCATCCGACTGTAGTCATCCACGAAAACCACAAAATAATAATTGTTGCTCAGCGACGGTGTCTGCATCGGCCCACAAACATCAGCATGTATCAATTCTAGTGGTTCTTTGGCTCTCCAATTGCTGTTTCTTGGAAAAAAATCTCTGTGTTGCTTTCCTAACACACAACTTTCACATACAGAACCATTATTATGCACCAAAGGCAAACCATCAACCATATTCTTTTTATGTAATAAATCAAGCCCCTTAAAACTCAAATGACCATATCTATAGTGCCATAACCAATCATCATCTAGCACTACTTTCATTGCAACATGAACAGGAAAAACTTTATTTTCTGTCATCGGAACTTCAAAAAATAAATCCCTTTTATATTTATCTTTATAAATAGTGCACCTAGAATCTTCAAAAATAAGCGAATAACCTTCTTTCAAAAATTGGCCCACACTAAAAAGATTGGAATTCAAACCAGGAACATATAAAACATTATTTATTTTTTGAATTCCTGAAATATTTGCCTCAATTGTACCTCTTCCATGCACGTCCTGAACATAGCCATCACCCATCGTCACTCGGCCTTTAACAGATTTATCCAAATTAATAAAGTTCTCTTCTTTTCCTGTCATGTGACTGCTACAACCACTATCGACATACCAAATACTGTTAGCAGCTTTTTCTGATGAACGACATGCAAAAAGTACATTATCGTTTTCATTATTTCCTTGAGCAAAATTGGTGTTTTGTTGTTTCAATCGACAAAATCGCTCGATATGGCCAAATTTCTTACAATAATAACATTGAATATTTTTATAATTATGGGGCTGATCATTACCTCTGTAGGTTCTCTGATTTTGATTACTTGATCCTTCACCGTTTCTGTTATTGTATCCACCCGATCTACCGCCGCGACCTCTACCACGGCCACGACCACGACCACGACCTCTACCATGGTCTCCAGATGCTGAAGCTTGGCGATTAGAACTATCTGCTTTATCTTTTTCATTGCCTTTCGATTCGCTTTGAAAAGCATGCTCAGAAAAATTTTCTGTTCTATCTTTTCGTTCCTCATGTGCTAAGAGAGAACCAAGAAGTTCGCTACAAGACAATTTAGATAAATCTTTTGCTTCTTCTATAGCAGAAACTACATCCCCGTATTTTTTCGTCAAACTTCTTAAAATTTTTTCAACTACTGTTTGATCAGAAATTTGTTCACCATAGGTACGCATCAAGATAACTAATTCCATAACTCTAGAATAAAAGGTATGAATATTTTCTTTTTCTTCCATAAATGAAGTCTCAAATTTTCTTTTTAAAGTTTGAATTTTAATTCTGAGTACCTTTTCGTTACCTTGGTATTCCTTTTGTAATATATCCCATGCTTCTTTCGATCGGGTAGCGCCGATGTAGGGCCCCTAAACTCCTTACAGCTTTTTCCCATGAATCCACTGTGCAAACACCTGTTGATGGTGTATCTGGCCCATGGTGCATCAAAGGGATGCCACAGATGGACCCTGTGAGCTTTGGTTGGCTGTTTTGGCCTTCGGCTGCTTTTGCCGAATTTTAGAAGAGGAATTTGGCCAAATAGAGGGTGGATTTGGATTCAGTGCGGAAAAACGCTTGAAAACGACTTTTTGTTTGCTAAATTCTGAGTCCGGATGCCCAAAAACGGACTCCCGGAAGTTTTACTGGATTTTTGGTGCATGGGGGAGCCGTGGACCGGCGGGGATGCCACGTGGCAGGCTCGGATTGGCCGGCGCACGCGGCTGGGTTCACGGAAGGTCTGGGCTGTGACCGGGGTGCACCGCGGGGCGCGTGGACCGGCGGGTGTCCACGTGGCAGCGCCGGATTGGGCGGCCCACGCGCGCTTGGTCCACGGGCGAGCGCGGGGAGGCGTGGACCGGGGGCGCGCCACGTGGCAGCACCCGGTTGGCGGGCGCATGTGCGCGCGGTCCACGCAGCGCGCGGGGCAGGTCGCGGGCAGGTGGCCGTACGCGGGGCAGGTACGGCGACGTGGGCAGCGCCACGTGGCGCCCGCTGATTCGCGGGCGCCACCTACCGCGTTGACGCGGGCGGGGGACACGTGGCGCACTCCGCGGCAGCTTGCATGGCTGCCGCCTGTTCGGGCGACACGTGGCGGGCGCCGGGGCGGGTCGGACGAAGCCAGGATCCCGTCCGACGGAGCATTTTGGGCTGGGCCGCACTGTGCGCGCCCGAAAGTTCTGGGCCGGGCCGCATTGTGTGCGCCCGAAAACTTTCGGGCGCCCGAAAGTTGGGACCTGATGGGTATTTTCCCAAAAGATTTCTTCAGCCTATAAATAGCCAGCCCGAGCCCTCTTTGCTGCCTTTTTTCTCTCTGTCTGTGCAAGATCTCCCCGAGCTTCCTCTTGGTGAAATTTTCCCCTCTTAATCCTTGATCTTCCTGCCAAGTTCTAGGATTTTAGGAGGCACGAATCCCGAGGTTCCCCATTTTACGGCGCGGCGCGACGTTGCTTTCTAGTGTTCTTCTTCGGCGCAGCGACAGTGTTTTGGCTCCCCTGGACTACCCCGAGCTCACTTTTCTGTGATTCTTGCGCCGGCAGACTCCTAAGAGGTAGGACTTCATCTTTAGTTTTGGTCGCACTTTCTTGTTCCGAGGTTTTGGCACGGATCCCGAGGCAAACAGTGACCCCTTTTTCTGTGTGGACTTCCTTGACAGCAGCGGGGTATTTTGACCATATCTTCGCGCACGAGCATCAGACGGAAACGAGCTTATACAACTTTTTCATCTACGGATCGCAAGGAACACGCTCGTATTTTTATTGGATTTTTGTGAGATTTATTTCGAGGTGAAATTACTGTTTTCTCAGTGAACAGTGCACAGTTTTTAGCACAGATTTTTGTATGAGTGTACCCCCTTGCCGAATTTTTATCTTGACTTACCGAACTCGGATTTGGGCGTGCAAGGTACCGTTGCGAAGCTATCGACGCGAGGATCGCTGTGGTATTTTTCTTGGAATTTTCTGGGCACTTTCTGCAGGTGATAATTTAACAGTTGTGAATCCGAGGTTGTAGATGGTTATAAGAGCAATAATTGGGAGCCTAAGTGTAATTAGTGAGCTTTGTATTGTACCAGGAATATTACGGGTGTGCTAAAATTGTGGGAGCAAGGATTTGGAGTTTTGGTATTTTCTTGCTGTACGGATCCGGACAGTTAGCACTTCAGGTGGGTGGTTGTTGTACTCCTCTCCTTTGGTATGCCCACTAGGAACATCAGAGTGTTCCCTCATTTTTGAGGCCCAAAGTATTATTAGTAACCTTGCATGATCTAGGGAATTAATTATTGGTTGATTGATCTTTGATAAATTGTTATTTGATCCATGTGGAAATTGTTGGACTGCATGTTTAGGGTTAAAATAATAGTTGAGGATATTAAAATTGCTAAATATTCTATGAGACTGTCACTTTAGCTTATGTCACTCTGAACTGATTACTCTTGGAAAATGGACAACATATTGAGACAATGCATGATTAAACGGGTCACTTAAATATTGACATCTTTTATTGCTACACTATCTTTTGGGACTTGACTTAGGAGAAACCATGCATTTATTCTTTTCTTCTCCTATTATCGATAGACTTGCGGCATAGTCGCTCAGGTTCGAGCGTGTGTTGGACAGTGTAGCCAGGTATTGGGGATTTGGGACAGGTTGGGCTTTTGCCAGGGTGTTGCGGCGACCACGGATCTTGGGTGGTTGACCGGGTTGTTACTGTTGCATCAGATTGGGGGTTTTGGGGATCGGGCTTTCTTTAGTGGATGGAGTTTTCCACTTTGATCATAGTCATGATCCAGTCCTGCTATTATGAGACAGTGGTTACAGAGATGCTTGTTACAGTGATTTCCTTACTCGTGTGGGTCGCTCCCCTCGAGTGCCACTCCGGAGTGTGCGACCGGACGGATCGAGGCCGGTCTGTTATTACTTTAGAGCTTGATCGGACGGGCCGAGGCCGATCTGTTACTTACGTTGGGGACATGACCGTATCAGGCAGTAGTCGGTCAGTATCCCCACAGATGAGATTAGCAGGCAGTGCCAGTGTCCACTGGCGTTAGATTGGGTCATTTTGACAGGCTTCTTGATACTGATGCATACTTTTCCATACTTATTGGTTTACCATGTAGAGGCATATTAGGGGTAGCACTTCATCAGTTGTCATTCATAGCTTCACCCCCCCCCCCCCCTTTCTCTTCTTCCCCTTTTTGCCTCTGATTACCTGGTGGGCATATTTGAGCTGAGGCTTTACCCACTAGGGGAGGCTACTGTTTATTGTAGTACTTACCCCCCATTGTCTTTTCTTGTTTCTTTCTTCCCCTTTGTTTTGCAGAGTCCTCTGTGGGAGTTGCTGGGCCGTCAGCAACTGATCGGGGCAAGCGCATCGCGGACTAGATAGAGAGCCTCCCGAGGGTTGTAGCTGGAGCTTTTGGGTACCTGGTCTTCTCAGACAGCTTTTGTTTATTTCTTTTTGGGTCTGGCTTTTGCCAGCTGTTTGTATTTAGTGGTAAGCTGGGAGAGACATCTGTATTTTATTCCACTGTTGTACTCTTTTACTTCCAGCTTCTGTCTGAGATACAGTAGTTTTAGTTTAGCTCTGATTATTATGCTCTTTTTTTATTATTTCTTATCTGAGCAGGTTACCGACGCTTCGTGTATGTGGGAAATACCGCATGCACGGCGGATCTGTAGACGGGCCCGGGTTCTGGTTTACACCCGGGGCGTGACAGATTAAGTTGGTATCAGAGCTTAGGGATAGGTCAGTTGGGACTTAGGAAACCCTAGGCTTTTGGACAGACCCTAGGATGATAGGGCGTGAGTGGCGTAACATTTTTGCGAAAGTCGGTGATTTTATAGTTGACTCTTCCTGTGAGTGAAGAGAGATCGACATAGCCTATCTCTGTTGGACCATTATGTTGGCTGCAGACAACATAAGGTGACAGAAATAGGAGGATGTCTTTTGACTTTCGCCAGATTGGGTCGTGTGGGGTTTTGTTGCTGATGATTGGTTTCTTGTGGCAGGATGCCTCCTCGACGTCGGATTCCCACTCGGGGTGTCCCTTCACCCCCTGTTGAGCCAGAGCAGCCTACCCCCCCCCGAGCTTACTGAGTTGCGGGCCTTGGTGGCCCAGTTGGCGGAGGGTCAGCGCCGCCAGGAGCAGAGGATTGAGCAGCTGCTTGCTCAGAGGGAGGCACCACCCCCAGCTGTTCCTGAGGCCCCTGTGCCTCTTGTTGTACCTTTTGTGCCGACGGCACCATCTTCTAGTAGCGGGGCTCCTGGAGCTATTCAGCCTTTGACTGCGGAGGAGGAGCGGGATTTTGCTGACAAACTCGCTGCGTTTGTTAAGCGGGGACCACCTAGATTCTCGGGGCGGGATGCTCAGCCCCGGGCTGTTGGGAGATGGCTTTCTGCGATGGAGAAGCTTTTTCGGGACTTCTTCATCGACCCGAGGTATCGAGTGCACATGGCGGTGCACTGTTTGGATGGAGATGCTGATTTTTGGTGGCAGCGAGTTGAGCCACTGGAGTTCCGGATCACTCGGCAGTTGCCTTGGGAGGAGTTCAAACGGATGGTATTGGACACCTATTTTTCTACCAGTGTGAAGAAGAAGTTGGAGGACGACTTGAAGAATCTGCAGCAGGGCGATCGACCGGCCCATGTCTATTTCCAGGAGTTCATGGAGTTGCTGAACTGTGTGCCCTTCGTCGCTCGTGACGGTCCACACCAGGTTGAGTTGTTCGAGGGAGGCCTCCGTCCAGAGATTTTCACGCTTGTGCATGCACAGAGATTTCAGACTCTAGAGGCAGCCGCAGAGCACGCACAGTGGGTGGAGAGAGGCGATCAGCAGGTGGCCAGACGGAGGGCCGCGGTCGCGCAGGGTTCCGACAGGAAGCGACCAGCCCCAGAGGACGGGGGACAGGCCAGCTCTTGGAGACCGCCACGGCCGCCGCAGTCCCAGTCTTACGGCCGTGGGCGATCTGATAGGAGAGGTCCTGGTGGACCCCAGAGACCGCAGCAGCATCAGCAGCAGCACCAGCAGCAGAAATCGCAGCAGAGGCAGCAGAGATCTCAGCAGCAGTCCTCGAGGCAGCAGCAGTCGAGGCATATCCGGCCATCTGATAGGTGTGTTTTCTGCAGGGGGCAGCACCCGTCAGATACATGTGATCAGAGATGGGGTCGATGCTTTCGTTGTGGACAGCCGGGGCATGTGCGAGCTACTTGCCCCCTTGCTACTTCTTCGGCACCTTCTTCGGCGTCGGCTCCATATCCCCCTCAGCAGCAGCAGCCATCAGCTCAGCGGCCTTATGCTCCAGCGAGCAGGCCGTCCACCTCCCATCTTTCAGATTCTCGACCTCCAGCACCGAGCGGGCGGGTGTATGCCGCCCAATTAGCAGATTCCGCAGCGGCAGACCAGGTGGTGGCAGGTATTACTCTACTTTTTGGTATTCGGGCTCGCTCTTTATTCGACACTGGAGCATCTCATTCTTTCATTAGTCGAGCATTTGCATCCCTGCATGGTCTAGAGGTAGAGTCATTGTCTTGTGCATTAGAGGTGCGGGTTCCTGATCACGTTTTGCATGTCGAGGAGCGTTGTTTGGCATGCCCGGTGCAGTTGGGGCCTTGGATTTTGCCTGCAAACTTACTTGTCTTGCAGCAGCTCCATGATTTTGACTTGGTGTTGGGGATGGATTGGCTATCTCGGTACTCCGCCACTATCGACTGCAGAGAGAGGACGGTGACTCTTCGCGAGCCAGGACAGGAGGAGTTCATCTTCAGAGGCTGCCAGAGCACGCTGTTCGCAGCGACCATTTCCTCGGCGAGAGCTAGGAGGATGATGAGTAGAGGTTGCACTGCCTTTTTGGCCACCGTGGTGGAGGTGCCTACGGCGGCACTGGGACTCGAGGATATCCCTATCGTCCGAGAGTTCCCCGATGTGTTTCCACCTGAGTTGACGACGATGCCGCCGGAGAGGGAGATTGAGTTTGTGATTGATGTAGTCCCTGGGACTGCACCAATCTCAAAGGCACCCTATAGGATGGCGCCAGCTGAGTTGAGGGAGTTGAAAGCCCAGCTTCAGGATCTTTTGGATAGGGGCTTCATTAGACCCAGTGTTTCTCCGTGGGGAGCGCCTGTGTTGTTTGTTAAGAAGAAGGATGGATCACTGCGATTGTGCGTGGATTATAGGGAATTGAACAAAGTGACCATCCGGAACAAGTATCCCCTCCCCCGGATAGATGATTTGTTTGATCAGTTACAGGGAGCATCCGTGTTCTCGAAGATTGATCTACAGTCCGGTTACCACCAGCTTAGGGTGAGGGCCGAGGACATCTCCAAGACGGCTTTCAGATCGCGGTACGGGCATTATGAGTTTACTGTGATGCCTTTTGGGTTGACTAATGCCCCTGCCGCATTCATGGACTTGATGAACAGGATTTTTCAGCCGTTTTTGGATCGGTTTGTGGTGGTGTTCATAGATGATATTCTGATATACTCCCGGAGTGATCTGGAGCACGAGGAGCACTTGAGGACCGTGCTACAGCTTCTGCGAGAGAAAAAGTTGTATGCTAAGTTCAAAAAGTGCGAGTTTTGGCTCCGGGAGGTTGCCTTTCTGGGTCATGTGGTTTCAGCTGCTGGAGTGGCGGTGGATCCGACCAAGGTGGATGCTATTAGAGATTGGCCGAGGCCGACAACTATCACCGAGGTGCGGAGCTTTCTTGGATTGGCGAGCTACTATCGGCGCTTTGTGGAAGGCTTTGCGAAGCTTTCCTCTCCCCTCACTCGTCTGACCAGAAAAGGGGTTAAGTTTGTTTGGAGCGAGATTTGCCAGAGCTGTTTTGAGGAGCTGAAGCAGAGGTTGATGACCGCTCCAATCCTTGCCCTCCCAGTTATGGGGGAAGGATTTGTGATCTACAGTGATGCCTCACATAGTGGTCTGGGGTGTGTGTTGATGCAGCATGGTAGGGTAATTGCCTATGCTTCGCGGCAATTGAAGGACTATGAGAAAAATTACCCTACTCATGATCTGGAGTTGGCAGCGGTGGTGTTTGCTCTGAAGCTGTGGCGGCATTATTTGTATGGAGAGCATTGCGAGATATATACTGATCACAAGAGCTTGAAGTATCTGTTCACCCAAAAGGAGCTGAATTTGAGGCAACGCCGGTGGTTGGAGTTGTTAAAGGATTACGATCTGAGTATCCTTTACCATCCCGGCAAGGCCAATGTCGTGGCAGATGCTTTGAGTAGGAGGATGAGTCTGAGCTTATTGATCTCGCAGCAGGCGCCGTTGGTCGAGCAGATGAGGCAGTTACAGTTGGAGGTAGTATCCCCTGGGGTCTCTGCTAGACTCATGTCGATGGTCTTGCAGCCCACTCTGTTGGAGAGGATCAGGGACGCTCAGAGTGAGGACCCCCACTTGATGAGGATCAGGACGCAGCTTCAGGCGGATCAGACAGGGGATTTTTCTGTGGATAGCTCGGGAGTACTGCGGTACAGGGACCGAGTGTGTGTGCCTATGGATCAGGAGATTAGAGATCAGATTTTGAGAGAGGCCCATTTTACACCTTATACCATCCATCCTGGAGGTACTAAGATGTATAAGGACCTCAAGGCACAGTTTTGGTGGCCCGGGATGAAGCGGGACATTGGGAGATTCGTAGCTCATTGTTTAACTTGCCAGCAAGTGAAAGCAGAGCATCGCGTTCCTGCTGGTAAGTTGCAGAGTCTTCCAATTCCCGAGTGGAAATGGGACCACGTCACTATGGATTTCGTCACTGGATTGCCGAGGGCGCAGAGCGGGGCTGATGCGATCTGGGTTATTGTGGACAGACTCACCAAGTCGGCGCACTTCTTACCGGTTCAGATGACTTGGTCACTGGAGCGTTTGGCACAGTTATATCTGGATGAGATAGTGAGGCTTCACGGTATCCCTGCTTCGATTGTGTCAGATCGTGACCCGAGGTTCGTATCACGCTTTTGGGGGAGTTTGCATTCAGCATTGGGGACTCAGCTCAGGTTTAGCACCGCTTTCCACCCACAGACCGATGGACAGTCAGAACGCACCATACAGACCCTCGAGGATATGTTGAGAGCGTGCGTTATGGATTTTGGAGGAGGGTGGTACCGGCACTTGTCGTTGGTTGAGTTCGCGTACAACAACAGCTATCAGGCGAGCATCCAGATGGCTCCGTTTGAAGCGTTGTATGGACGCAAGTGTCGGTCTCCCTTATATTGGAGTGACGTGGGTGAGAGAAGGACTTTGGGACCGGATTTACTTCTGGAGGCAGAGGAAAAAGTCAGGATTATTCGCCGGCATCTTGAAACAGCCCAGAGTCGTCAGAAGAGCTACGCCGATATTCGACGGCGAGACCTGGAGTTTCAGGTTGGTGATCATGTCTTCTTGAAGGTCTCGCCCTCGAAAGGGGTCCGGAGATTTGGAGTACGGGGAAAGCTCAGTCCCCGCTTTATTGGACCCTTTGAGGTACTAGACAGAGTTGGTCCTGTGGCATACAGAGTTGCCTTACCCCCGCGCCTGGCCGGAGTTCATGATGTCTTTCATGTCTCAGCTCTGAGGAGATATGTTTTTGACCCGTCGCACGTGATTGACTTCACTTCGTTGGAGATCGGCGAGGACTTGGTCTACGAGGAGCGCCCGTTGCGGATTCTTGCTCGTGAGGTGAGGGAATTGCGCAACCGGGCCATTCCTTATGTGAAGATCTTGTGGAGCAATCATGAGGAGCGAGAGGCTACTTGGGAGCTGGAGACAGTGATGAGGGATGCCTACCCTTTCTTATTCGAGGCTTCTATTTGAGGTACGTCTGTTCTGTTTTCTTTGTTTCGGGGACGAAACTTTTTTTAGTGGGGGAGGATGTAGGGCCCCTAAACTCCTTACAGCTTTTTCCCATGAATCCACTGTGCAAACACCTGTTGATGGTGTATCTGGCCCATGGTGCATCAAAGGGATGCCACAGATGGACCCCTGTGAGCTTTGGTTGGCTGTTTTGGCCTTCGGCTGCTTTTGCCGAATTTTAGAAGAGGAATTTTGGCCAAATAGAGGGTGGATTTGGATTCAGGCGGAAAAAACGCTTGAAAACGACTTTTTGTTTGCTAAATTCTGAGTCCGGATGCCCAAAAACGGACTCCCGGAAGTTTTACTGGATTTTGGTGCATGGGGGAGCCGTGGACCGGCGGGGATGCCACGTGGCAGGCTCGGATTGGCCGGCGCACGCGGCTGGGTCCACGGAAGGTCTGGGCTGTGACCGGGGTGGCACCGCGGGGCGCGTGGACCGGCGGGTGTCCACGTGGCAGCGCCGGATTGGGCGGCCCACGTGCGCTTGGTCCACGGGCGAGCGCGGGGAGGCGTGGGACCGGGGGCCGCGCCACGTGGCAGCACCCGTTGGCGGGCGCATGTGCGCGCGGTCCACGCAGCGCGCGGGGCAGGTCGCGGGCAGGTGGCCGTACGCGGGGCATGTACGGCGACGTGGGCAGCGCCACGTGGCGCCCGCTGATTCGCGGGCGCCACCTACCGCGTTGACGCGGGCGGGGACACGTGGCGCACTCCGCGGCAGCTTGCATGGCTGCCGCCTGTTTCGGGCGACACGTGCGGGCCGCCGGGGCGGGTCGGACGAAGCCAGGATCCCGTCCGACGAGCATTTTGGGCTGGGCCGCACTGTGCGCGCCCGAAAGTTCTGGGCCGGGCCGCACTGTGTGCGCCCGAAAACTTTCGGGCGCCCGAAAGTTGGGACCTGATGGGTATTTTCCCAAAAGATTTCTTCAGCCTATAAATAGCCAGCCCGAGCCCTCTTTGCTGCCTTTTTTCTCTCTGTCTGTGCAAGATCTCCCCGAGCTTCCTCTTGGTGAAATTTTCCCCTCTTAATCCTTGATCTTCCTGCCAAGTTCTAGGATTTTAGGAGGCACGAATCCCGAGGTTCCCCATTTTACGGCGCGGCGCGACGTTGCTTTCTAGTGTTCTTCTTCGGCGCAGCGACAGTGTTTTGGCTCCCCTGGACTACCCCGAGCTCACTTTTCTGTGATTCTTGCGCCGGCAGACTCCTAAGAGGTAGGACTTCATCTTTTGTTTTGGTCGCGCTTTCTCGTTCCGAGGTTTTGGCACGGATCCCGAGGCAAACAGTGACCCCTTTTTCTGTGTGGACTTCCTTGACAGCAGCGGGGTATTTTGACCATATCTTCGCGCACGAGCATCAGACGGAAACGAGCTTATACAACTTTTTCATCTACGGATCGCAAGGAACACGCTCGTATTTTTATTGGATTTTTGTGAGATTTATTTCGAGGTGAAATTACTGTTTTCTCAGTGAACAGTGCACAGTTTTTAGCACAGATTTTTGTATGAGTGTACCCCCTTGCCGAATTTTTATCTTGACTTACCGAACTCGGATTTGGGCGTGCAAGGTACCGTTGCGAAGCTATCGACGCGAGGATCGCTGTGGTATTTTTCTTGGAATTTTCTGGGCACTTTCTGCAGGTGATAATTTAACAGTTGTGAATCCGAGGTTGTAGATGGTTATAAGAGCAATAATTGGGAGCCTAAGTGTAATTAGTGAGCTTTGTATTGTACCAGGAATATTACGGGTGTGCTAAAATTGTGGGAGCAAGGATTTGGAGTTTTGGTATTTTCTTGCTGTACGGATCCGGACAGTTAGCACTTCAGGTGGGTGGTTGTTGTACTCCTCTCCTTTGGTATGCCCACTAGGAACATCAGAGTGTTCCCTCATTTTTGAGGCCCAAAGTATTATTAGTAACCTTGCATGCTCTAGGGAATTAATTATTGGTTGATTGATCTTTGATAAATTGTTATTTGATCCATGTGGAAATTGTTGGACTGCATGTTTAGGGTTAAAATAATAGTTGAGGATATTAAAATTGCTAAATATTCTATGAGACTGTCACTTTAGCTTATGTCACTCTGAACTGATTACTCTTGGAAAATGGACAACATATTGAGACAATGCATGATTAAACGGGTCACTTAAATATTGACATCTTTTATTGCTACACTATCTTTTGGGACTTGACTTAGGAGAAACCATGCATTTATTCTTTTCTTCTCCTATTATCGATAGACTTGCGGCATAGTCGCTCAGGTTCGAGCGTGTGTTGGACAGTGTAGCCAGGTATTGGGGATTTGGGACAGGTTGGGCTTTTGGCAGGGTGTTGCGGCGACCACGGATCTTGGGTGGTTGACCGGGTTGTTACTGTTGCATCAGATTGGGGGTTTTGGGGATCGGGCTTTCTTTAGTGGATGGAGTTTTCCACTTTGATCATAGTCATGATCCAGTCCTGCTATTATGAGACAGTGGTTACAGAGATGCTTGTTACAGTGATTTCCTTACTCGTGTGGGTCGCTCCCTCGAGTGCCACTCCGGAGTGTGCGACCGGACGGATCGAGGCCGGTGTTATTACTTTAGAGCTTGATCGGACGGGCCGAGGCCGATCTGTTACTTACGTTGGGGACATGACCGTATCAGGCAGTAGTCGGTCAGTATCCCCACAGATGAGATTAGCAGGCAGTGCCAGTGTCCACTGGCGTTAGATTGGGTCATTTTGACAGGCTTCTTGATACTGATGCATACTTTTCCATACTTATTGGTTTACCATGTAGAGGCATATTAGGGGTAGCACTTCATCAGTTGTCATTCATAGCTTCACCCCCCCCCCCTTTCTCTTCTTCCCTTTTGCCTCTGATTACCTGGTGGGCATATTTGAGCTGAGGCTTTACCCACTAGGGGAGGCTACTTTATGTATTGTAGTATTACCCCCATTGTCTTTTCTTGTTTCTTTCTTCCCCTTTGTTTTGCAGAGTCCTCTGTGGGAGTTGCTGGGCCGTCAGCAACTGATCGGGGCAAGCGCATCGCGGACTAGATAGAGAGCCTCCCGAGGGTTGTAGCTGGAGCTTTTGGGTACCTGGTCTTCTCAGACAGCTTTTGTTTATTTCTTTTTGGGTCTGGCTTTTGCCAGCTGTTTGTATTTAGTGGTGAGCGGGGAGAGACATCTGTATTTTATTCCACTGTTGTACTCTTTTACTTCCAGCTTCTGTCTGAGATACAGTAGTTTTAGTTTAGCTCTGATTATTATGCTCTTTTTTTTATTATTTCTTATCTGAGCAGGTTACCGACGCTTCGTGTATGTGGGAAATACCGCATGCACGGCGGATCTGTAGACGGGCCCGGGTTCTGGTTTACACCCGGGGCGTGACACCTTTCCCCAGGGACCTCTACTCCAGTCCCTGTGCTCTAGTTGCTAATCCTGCTGATGAGGGTAAGGGAGTCGCGAGTAGATCCCTACAGTGTTTCTTCCAGCGAGAGTAGATGTACCCTTTTGGTGATGTACTAGTATTGTCAGTGATTTTGGGATGTATTATGTACTTTTACTTTTGAGAGTTTTAGTTTGGAGTGAATTATGTATTTGTGAGGACCTGGCATGTACTATTTGAGGAGTTGTGTAATATTTATTCAGTAGTTTACTTTTCAGCTCTGATATATGTATAGCTATAGTATCTTCTTTTTGCAGGTTAGACGCTTCGTCTATACGGGGTTTTTCGTATGGGCGGTGGATCTGTTGGCGGGCCCGGGTCGCAGTTTCGACCCCGGGGCGTGACATCTGGTTGCAAGAAAATCAAAGAAAAAGAAGAGCTCCTCTTACCGGACTTGAGGAAAAATAAGGAAGGAGAAGATGGTACTACGGCGGTGCGCGGCGGATCTGGGTGCCGGCGCCTCACAGTCTGCGCCTCTAGACCAAGAACGCTTTCAGAGGTGTTTAGAAGAGAGCCCGACCCACTTTGATCACTTCCCTCTCAACACAACCCGAGATAGGCAAGAATCTTGATGTCTTTGGCTTTTCGGCGCACTCCGGGTGGCGGCAGTCGGTGGCAACCTTGAGGAAAGAGCAGAGGATGGAGAAGAACCTCCCTCCTGATGGTGGCCAAGTGCGAGAGCTCTTAAGAAACTTTTCTTTCCAAGACTTCCTCTCATACTCACAACCATACCTACCCCTCCCACTTCGGATTTCAAACGAGTGGTTGAGGCGCGGCCGGATCTCGTGGCAAGGATGGTGGGGTGCGTGGGGAGTCGGTTACAACCCCCCCCCCCCTTCCTCTTGCATAGGTTAGGTAAGATTAGTGTGTAAGTGACATAATTGAGATATTTTGCAACTTGCATTCTAATCCCTTTACACTCCACACTAACACTCAAGCCCTCATAGCATGCAATATTGCATAGAAGCCTTGAATAAGTTGCGTTGAAAAATAGTGCATTAAATATTAGGGTCGCGTGAAATTACGCACTTTTTCGCTGAATTTCAAATTTTTCGAGGCGACGGGGTTGGAAAAAAAAAAAGGACACCACCACGACGTCCGGCTCGACAAATCCTATCGAGAAGTGATTTTGTTCGTTGAGTGCGATCCTCTGAAATTTCGAAATCCAATATACATTGAATTTAAGCTTCGCATGCTTTTCTAGAACTTAGGCTCGCGAACATAAATTCACTTAAATCATACCATCTATATAT